>WNWK01032694.1:0-21704 GCA_009830355.1 Cherax destructor
GCACATCCCCACTCAGGAAAACCCCGCCACTACCAAACTTACTTACACAAAGTTTTAACCACTACCACCCTTTGCTGTAATGTTAACCCCCCCTTTTCTCCACCCTCCCATCCCCCTTTAAAAGCTCCCAACCTCCTCAGCTTTCCCTTCCGACCTAAAGACATTTTCCCAAAAAAATAACACCAGATCTTTCCCTCCCCCATACCCGGGGAAAACTCTTCCCCATGCCCCCCCCACCCTAAACCCCAAAATTTCCAAACACAGACTTAGATTTTTGGCTAAACCCCGCCCCCGCCAAAATCTCAAGAATCCGGCCACGCTTAGACCCTCCTCACCCCCAAAACAGTTTTCATCCACATCCACAATGCCAGCCCCATCCCAAAACCTTTTTCCCTTTCTCTCCCACTTCAATCGGGTTTAAGCGGGCTGAAAGCGCAGGTTTGTGACAGGGAAAACCCTCCCGCAAACCTTCTCCTTCGCCTTTACCCACCAAACCATTTACTTGTACCCTCCCTCGCATCCTTATACAACAACTTAGCCCATTCAACTATCTCATCACCAAAACCTTGCTTTTTTTAATTATCATCCACAACATTTCTCTGTCAACACTATCATACGCAGCCTTCCAACCAAAGCCAGCACACCCCCCCCCATACTGTTTTCAATGAAGCCCCGTATCCTTGCATGCCCTGGATTCATACTCCTCCGGGTTCCATATTCCCAGCCTCAATCACCCCTCTAAAACCCTCTTCATCCTATTCCCCAGCACCTTAGCAAAATTTTATAGTCAGCACACATCATGGACAAACCTTAAACCATTTAATTGATTTCCCTTTCCCTTTTTTTTTAACTAATACTATAACTCCCGTGCGCTGAGTTGTTCCCAAACACCCAGTCTCTTTCATAAAATTCACAATCGTACCAGACACTCTCTTATTACACCCCAATGCTCCATATAAAGTCGTTCGGATCCCATCCAGACCCGGCGCTTTCCTCAAACTCATGCTTTTCACAGCCAGCCACACCTCTTCTTCACTTATACCCTTCCATGTCGGTCCTATCTTCGTCTCCCAACACCTGTCTGATCCCATCTACAATGACCCCCTTCTCCCTCCTCCACCCACACCCTTGCAAGTATTGTTTAAAACCTCTGAGCCAAAAATAGACTCATAGCCTCAGTCGATTTCATCTTCTGTCCCCCCGGGCGTATCCTTCCACATCCTCATCTACCTCCAGCCCCATCACCGTCATACCTGTCCTCCCCTGCCGAAATGACCGCAAAACAGTTGTCGAAGGCTTGTCGCCCCACAAGACATCGTCCAAAAACCCCCCCGCAAACGTCGCATTGAACCGCCGTTTTGTATCTCTCAAAATCCCCTTATAACTCCCCCCTCTTCCACCGTGCTCCTTCCTCTCTCAAAAAAAGCTCAAGCAGCCCTCCAAATACTTCTGTAAACCATATTTCCATTGCTTTTCCTCTTTCCCTTACCTTTTAAAAGTCTCTAATGCCCGGGTTTTGCACATTGCTCCACCATTTTAGTACATCTTTCTCCAGCCCCCTTGTCCCATACTTTCTCCCACCATTCTTCAAAAGCGTCCCTTCCCTCCTCACCCCCCAAAAGCTTCACATTGAGTTTCCCAAAAACTGGGTACCATTTCACCATTCCCTCCCATCCTACCTCCACCAATCCCCCCCTATGATCTGGGAAAAACCCACGTCTACATACCCAATCTCCCCACCGTTTCCACCCGTGACACATAAACTTGGGGCCAAGCGTGCAGCGTATCCCCCTCGGACAAAGGTATGCATCCACACCCCACCCACCCCCACCACATCAACCATCCCTGCACTCCCCCAAAACATCCCTCAAAATACTTAAGACACACCCAGCTTCACTTACATCCTTTTCCTAATTACACAGTTCCCGTCGCCCCCAATTATCGTAACCTCAGCTTAAACCTCCCATGAAATAAACTAAATGATCCCTACAAATCCTCCCCTTTAAACCGTTTATTTTTACAGCTGGCATATATCTCCCATGAGAACTCTCACCCCCCCTACCCCATGAACTCTGACTATCCTCCCCTCCCCCCTCCTCCCAAGTCAACAACTGAAAGGACTGGGCTCCCTCACTACTACGCAACCCTCCCTTGAAGCTTCCCCCGAGCTTTCCCGCATACACTTTATACCCTTGCACAAACTTACCATACCTGAAATTGTGCTCCTGTAAAAAGCCTATGTCCACCGCATACCGTCGCAAAGTCACCTCAACCCATTTCCTCTTAACCTCGGCCTTCAGACCATTCACGTTAAACGAGATACACTTGAATAAGATAGAGGTGGCTTTCCTTTGACTTACATACTTTCTGCTTCGTGCTTTTCTGGGCTTCAGTAACCTTACTGTTGTCCTGCACACCCTTTACCTTTCTGCCCTCTGCACCCCCTTGTCCCGTTTGTGGTGCCTCCACCCATATCTTCTTGCCTGACTTTTGGCCAGGCGTCAGGACTTCATCATCTGACACTACCATGGATCGCTTCCGTGATTCAGAACTAATATCCATGTTTGACCCACTATCCTCCCTGTGCACTGTTACCTGCACCTCCTGTATATCCAAACAGCTGACTCAGCCCCATCACCCAACACCCCCCCCTCAGCACCCATTAACTTTACTGCAGCCTCACTGGCTTCCAAAACTCCCCCATCCTGGGGAGTATCCAAAAATCCCCGCAATTCCTCCGGTAATGCAGCATCTTCCAAATCTACAGCACTCCTCTGTACTGCTGTCTCCAGCACCGCTGTGTCCTGCGACACAGTTGGCAAAGTACGACATATCTCCTCCGGGCCTTTCACAATCTCCTCCATGTGCCTTTGGGCGCCACTACCACTTCCTCAACCCGTACTGTAGGCTCCACTTCCGTAACATTCACCACATTCCTTGTACCATATTGCTGTCCCTGCCTCCTGTCACACTCTGCAGCAATATGTCCATAGGAACCACAGAGTCTGCATGTCCGTCTTTGACCTGCGTAGGTCACATAAACTTGAGTTCTAAACTCTTCCAAGACCACAAAAGACGGTATGGCCCGCTTCAGGGTCATCTTGAGGGTAAAGGAACCTTCCGGGAATCCCTCATAGATTCCTTCAGTCCATCGTCCCATCGTTGCATAGTGGATGACTCCATAATCCTTGAAAACATGCGGATGTCTTGCTCATCCGCTTCGAACGCAAATTACGAATTTTGACATATGTATAGTGCTTAGAAACATCTTTGAGTTTCACTTCCAAGGTAGCATTGATAGGCATGCATACTTCCTCATATTTCTCCACCAACCTCTCATAAACGCGGTGGACGACAGTTTCACGAAGATTCTTGTACTCCCATTGAGCGCAATCCCATAGATGTCCTCATTATCTAATCCATAAACGTCTCGCAGAACGGTGGGCAAGATAACAGCTGCCGTCGAAGGGTACACAGCCCCTTTTACCAACTCAACACATACAGTGTTTATCCTCCGTCTGAACGCCGTCGCCATTTTGTAGTGAAAATATCCAAGGTCTCTGTTGTCACCACCAGAGGCCAGCACCAGACAACCTGCTGCGGCGAGAGCTGGGCGACGAATGTGATCAGGAGAAGTTTGAGGTAATCAGTCCCTCGGCCTTCAGTCGATGTAGTCAGTCCATCAATCTTGAACAGAATACAGCATATGTGCGAAGACGAAGCTTATATACCGTAGGCAGGAGCGGCGCAGCAGTCGTAGGTGTCACATTTGTCCAATGTGGAAGAAGGTCGTGCCCAAGGGTTAGGCAAGTGAAGAATTCCTTGTATTAAGATACCAAGATACCTAGAGGGATTAGTACAAAATTTTCACACGGAAATCACTCCCTATGAAAGGAAGACTCGGCAGGCGATGCAACATTCCCCCAGTGAAAAGCAGCGGCGCCACTAGCACGATAAGAGACAACAAAATAAGTGTCATGGGCCCAAGACTGTTCAACTGCCTCCCAGCATACATAAGGGTGATTACCAATAGACCCCTGGCTGTCTTCAAGAAGGCTCTGGATAGGCACCTAAAGTCAGTACCTGATCAGCCAGGCTGTGGTTCGTACGTCGGTTTACGTGCAAGCAACAGTAACAGCCTTGTTGATGAGGCCCTGGTCCACCATGAGGCTTGGTCACAGACCGGGCCGCGGGGGCGTTGCCCCCCGAAACTCACTCCAGGTATACATGCAGTGAAAGTTCTCTATATATTCTCCAGGTCTGCAATTTCGCCTGCCTTGAAGGGGGCAGTTAGTATACACCAGTATTACAGCCTAGAGAGAACAAGCGATTTTGAAAAGAATCATCATTGGCTTAGCATCCCTAGTTTCGAAGGTTCTCATTATCCATCCTATCATGTGGTAGATACATTGTTGTGATCTTTGAAAATGAGATTCTCTGACATTATCACTCCCTTGTCATTCACATTAGTTTTTTCGCTCTATTGGTATAATTCTCCGATTCAGTTTTAATTTCTCGAGTTTTCCATAGCGGAGTAATCGAAATTTGTTCTCAATGAACTTCATTTTATTTTCTGAGACCCGTTTAAAGATACAAGTTTGATCCATAAATATATTTTTTTGTATCATTGTCTATGAAATAAATGTATTTATCTGTATATTATAAAAGTCCAATTTTTAAGGGAGGCCGAGCTCCCTTAAAAATTGGACTATATATATATATATATATATATATATATATATATATATATATATATATATATATATATATATATATATATATATATATATATATATATATGTGAGGGAAAAGTGGTTGTAAATAAGGTAACGGTTGTTCAGTCAGCCGGGAGCGTTATTAATTTTTTTTATATTTTATTTATAAAACACATACAGGTACATTAACAACAAACTTTGCAACACTATACAAAACATTAACATTATATAGTGACAATGATACAAAGAAAATTCGTATCTGAGACCACTCCACTTGTGGTTTCTGAACATAACCACTTAAAACTAACATCATACAGATAAAATATAAAACCCTGTTTTATACAAATACAACACGACCACAGGCCACTATATCCAATAATTTGTGAACTAAATACCTCTACATAAAACATATATGCATAAATATTACTGAATACCTCTAACCTAAGAGGCCATAGGCATTAAGACTGCCATCTTAATTATGTTTAAAACTGTGCTTTACTGTAACATTACATAATAGCAATTATTCGAAGTCTTATCTGATACCACTCAAGTTGTAAGTTATTATCCAACATATAAAGGAATAACCATCTAAATGATGGGTATTCCATCAAGACTCATAACACATATCACTTGTCACATATCACTTGACAAGGCCAACTCAATTCTTCCCTATCCCTATTAGACTACTCCTATCACTGAATACAAGCACGTATCCTAACCCGCAGAGCATATATCACCATAACAACATACAATAATTCATAAATACACACACAAAAATAAGAACTAAGTACTGCTATACATAATCTATGTACTATGATGATACCCTTAATCATCATACAAATTTTTCCCAAATAATACCCATACAATAAGATCGTTAGCATCATTAATTCCAAAACTATACAAAACAGTACAGTACTTTCACATTGCCTAACGACAATGATATGATGTATATGAAACGGAGCTATACAATAACATTATACAATGACAATGATAATGTAAAAACCTTCTCTGATACCACTAATCTTGTGGTAATATTACAATAACTCCACAACAAATTTTAATTACCTATTTTGAGAGTACTGATAAGAAACATAATATGTACTATTTGAGAACAATATTAAATGATCCGTACAGCGTCAGGGAACTATACCTTCCTGTCTCATAAAACAAACATCAATTACCATGCTCCAACACTTCAGAAAGCCCCTTGTGCGTACTCCTTTCCCTTGAACCTGGTCTTTGTCACGTCATTACGTAAAGTCAAATCCAAACAAGTTCATCCTGTCATCCTCTCATACCTATTCAACACCTTTCCGTCAGCTGTCTTTTCCCGTTGCTCAATAACAAGCATTCTCGTCGCCAGTCGACTCCCCTCAACATTCACACTACTATGCACCCTAAAACCTCATTCAACACAACATCGACCCCCTAACTACTCTGTCTTCCAAAGAATCCAGTCCTTTCCAGCTCTACTCTGCATCACCGTAATAACTTTGCTACTGTTAATGTCCTATATCCCTCAGAGAAACTTGATACCCATTTATCTCCATACAATAGCCTATTCCTACACATTGAGCGATACACATGAGCCGCTAAGGCTTTCACCCTACAGTCCCTCCCACCTCTCTCATTCCCCATGATACATACAGAAATCCGCAATTACATACATAATTGCCCTCCCCACTTCTCTCGATACTCCCCAACATCAAAGCTTAAAGCCCGTAAGGTCGAAATTTTTCTCCCCCACCAATCCAATCACCCTTGACAACCATAGCCTCACCCTCTAAAGACTCCAAAAATATACAGCATGATATGCTGTCTCCTCATCTCCGCACCTCTGACATTCATTCGTACCCACCAACCCCATCCTATATAATTCAGACCTCGATGCCAATATACCTAATAGAAATCTGTAAACCACCTCCGTACCTTAGGCAATAAACGGATCTTCCTGAACATACCCCAAATCCTCCAATCATAAACTGGAAAATTCGCTTGACCCTGTACCACCCCACCCTTTTCACTCCCCGTCCCCAACCTGCCCACCTTTGCCCTTTTAGGCTCCCTCATTGCCAATAACTGTCTAGCCATGTCCTCACACACCGCAGGTCCCTCCCACTCCACCACTTCCGTACATCCTCCATGACCGCTCCTACTCGTTGACCTCTCACCCCACCCTTCCTTAAAAACACTGTTTCACATAAACTGCTTTCACACGATGTTCCAAAGAAATGAGGCCCAACCCCTCTTGACACTCATCATGACAACTTCCTTTCGAAGCCACGGCCGCCCATACCCCACACATACCGTAACACTTTCTTTGTAATTCCCTGATGTCGACCATCCTTAAAGGATACACCGCAGCTACATGCCACACCTTACTGTATACAAGTGTGTTCACCACCACCACACGTTGCAACAGCGTAACATCCCCTGCCCTCCAACCCTCATTCTACCCAGAGCCCTACCCACCACCTCCTCAGAATTCACCTGCCTGGCCACTCACATCTGCCATATACACAATTCCACAGATCTTTATTCTATCCACAACATTCCATCCATACACCTTCCCAAGCCCCCACCCACGTACCCACCTCCAATAACTTAGACTTGGCTCCATTAACCCTCATTCCTGTCGCTGCTCCAAAGACCTCTATAATACGTCCCACATTAACCAGCCCTTCTGTTCCACCCACCAATACAGTAGTATCATCCACATACCCCACGATGCCCACACTACCCACCCCCTCTTCCCCTCTCTCCCTCTCCTACTCCTTCCTCTATTAACCTATAAAAGGGATCCTGCATGCACGCGAAAAGGATCTGAGATATGGGACACCCTGTCTCAGACCCCTTTCCATCACCACCTGTTTCCCCAACTTACCATTCACCTGTACACACACCTTCGCAGAACTATACAATGTCTCAACCCATCCAGCAATTTCCTCCCCAAAACCTTGACTCTCAATATAATTCCCAACATGCTTCTATTCACACAATCATATGCTTCCTTCCAATCTATTCCCAAGACACCCTCCCGTCCTACCT
The DNA here is from genome assembly GCA_009830355.1 of Cherax destructor. NCBI lineage: Eukaryota > Metazoa > Arthropoda > Malacostraca > Decapoda > Parastacidae > Cherax > Cherax destructor. The sequence goes on from WNWK01032694.1 coordinate 7,764, forward strand.
TCAATAAAATCCCCTATTCTCCCATGTCCTACACTCATACTTCTTCCAGGTATACCAAACTGCCCCTGATGTATGACTTTGTCAAGCACCTTTTTCATTCTATTCCCTAAAATTTTTGCGAAGATTTTATAATCTCCACACATGAGGGATATCGCCTGTAATTACCAAGGTTCTCCCCCTCCTCCTTTCGGCACCAGAACAACTACCCCCGTCCCCTGCGTCTCCCCTAACCTACCCCCATCCTTCATACAATTAAACAAATGCACTAAACATTCTCTCAACGTTTCCCAATGCACTACATAGAAATCATTTGGTATCCCGTCTAAACCTGGTGCCTTCCTAGACTTAATCTAGACACTGCCTCCCCACTTCCTCCTCACTTATACTTCCACCCAACTCCTTACGGTCTTCCTCCCCAAACGACACAGGATCCCTTCCCGAAGGACCTCCCCGCACTACCCGTCCCCTACACTCAATGATAATTTCTCCCAAACCAATGATCGGCATAATTGCTTATGCCATCCGTTGTCCTGAGCACCTGTCCACTTCATATCCTCCCACCCTTGTACACACCTCAATCCCCATAATCGTGTTACCCCTCTGCCTATCTCTAAACCTCTCAACACGCAACCTGACGGTCTATCTCCCACAACGCTCCTCAATACCTCCTCTTACTCTGATCGCATCAAAACGATCATTTTGAATATCCTCAACCTTCCCTTAACCCCTCTATTTCCCCATACCTACCAACCCCACCCTCATAGCATTCATTAAGCTGACCCTCCAAATATTTCTGAAGACCAAACTTCCACCTTGCCTCATCTCTTCCTTGATTCCTATAAAAGTCCCTTATTCCCTCCTTTGCACTTTTTCCCACCAGCCCAAAAAATCTTTCTCCCTTACCTCTGCTCCTTCTAACCAGAAGGACCCCACCATTCCTCAAACGACCTCCCTCCCCTCCCCGCCAGCAAACGCACATTCAACTTCCAATAACCATTGTACCTTCGGACCATTCCATCCCACTCCACCTCTACTAATACACCACGATGGTCAGAAAAACCAATATCAAGCGTTTGCACCCTCCCCACTGTAACGTCTCTTGTTGCATAAACACGATCCAACCGGGCTGCATAGCCTCTCCTCACAAAAGTATGCTCCACCCTCCATTCATCACCCCGTACCACATCGAACACTCCCACCTCCTCAGTAAAACACGCAACGTCCCTAATTCACAACCCGCCCCTCTAGGTTCTACATCTTTTTTCCTGATTATACAATTCCAATCCCCACCCATCAGAGTAATCATAGGCAAACCCCGTAAATGATATGTCAAAACCTCCCTTACAAATTCATCCTTTACACGTCGATTATTGTCAGCTGGCATATATATTCCCATGAAACATACCCGAATGTCGCCCCAATGCCCATCCACCCTCACCACTCTCCCTCCCCTCCTCCCAAGCTAACAACCGAAAGGGACTGGACTCCTTCACCCCCACAGCCACCCCACCCTTTAATTTCCCCGAGTTACCTGCATACACCTCATAACCTTTCAACCTCAACTCTCGACCACACCTAAAATTATGTTCTTGTATAAAAATTACATCTACGTCATATCGTCTTAACACTACCTCCACCCACCTACGTTTAATTTCTGCCCTTAGGCCATTCACATTAATCGTTAAACACTTGAATACGCCAAAGGGGGCTTTCCTCTGTGCTTCTGCGGGCGGGCCGTGGCACCCTTCCCTAAACCTTTATCTCTAACACTCCTCACTCCCTGATCCCATACCCTCACCTGTGCCCCCACCTTCCCCTTCCGTGCCATCTCTACATATGTTTTCTTACCTGTACGCTGGCCAGGTGTGAGGACATCATCATCTGACACCTCTCCTGCCCTCTTTCTTGATTCTCCCCCTACCTCCATTACATCCGTGTCCCCATTCCTATGCACATCAGCCTCCACTTCCTGCACCTGCAACCTGTCTTCCCCAGCTTCTGGCACGTTCACGTCCTGGTTAAGCCTACCCTCCTCCACCTGTAGTGTCCTTCAACTCCAGAGGAAATCACCTCCGGATCTTCCAGAAACGTTCGCAACATCTCTTGCAATGGTTGCGATAGGTCCACCTGTAGGTCACCCACCTCTACCAAATCCCCAGACTCATTATCTTTTCCAGGCCCATCGATTGTTGGAGCTTTCAACTCCTCAGGGGACGTTACACAACTTTCCCCACACCTTCCCTACTTCTGCCCCACTGGCCTTTCCCAGTCCTTCCACAATCTCAGGTGTTGACTCCTCCAAGGGGATATGCATCACAGGTACCTGTGTAACCATTGGTCTTGGGGCCATGATGGTGGGACACCCGCCGCCATGTGATCATATTCCCCACACATACGACATGTCCTACGCTGTCCCGCGTAGGTAACAAACACCTGCGTCCTAAAGGCCTCCAGCAGTACATAGGACGGTATAGGCCTTTTCAAAGTCATTTTCAATGTGAAGGAACCTTCTGGCAACCCAGCATATATTCCTTCAGTCCACCTTCCCATAGTCGTAGAATGCACCACACCATACCTTTCAAAGGCCTCACTGACATCCAATCCAATGGCCTCAAATGGCACATTACGGACCTTCACAAAGGTGTAATGTTTAGAGGCATCCCTGAGCCGGACTTCTATCCCAGTGTTGACAGTGAGGTGCTTCTCCTGGTACCTCTCCACAGTTTTTTCATAAGCCTCCACTGTATCAAACTTCACGAAGATCCTCGTCGAACCATTTAATGCAATGCCATATAGGTCTTCATGACAAATACAAAAAGTGTCACGGATTATCGCCGGCAGCAACACTGAAGCGTTAGCTGGGTAAATGGCTCCCTTAAGAAGCTCCACACACACCGTGTTGCTCCTCCTCCGAACACTGGTCGCCATCTTGGAGAAAATCGGAAGTTGCGCAAAGACTGGACCAGGAGCAACTGCGCAGCACATATATATATATATATATGTGAGGGAAAAGTGGTTGTAAATAAGGTAACGGTTGTTCAGTCAGCCGGGAGCGTTATTAATTAACGAGTTACAGCCAGCACTGCCATCTAGCGGGCTGGAGCTAAACTCTTGTTCCCGGTTGTCTGAGGGTTTTTACTTTCTACTCCTGGTAGTATGACTCTTACCTGGTGTCGGTTGGAGAGTGGAAAGTCACTTCACCTTCACTCTTCTCCGAATCAGGTAAGGCAATCTACCAGGAGTATTTCTTTTGTTTGATTATTATGTTTTCTTTGGTTACCAGTAGTGACTTGGTCATCTTGAAACACCTTTTTCTATCTTAAATGTTTTAAGACTTATGGTAACCAGAATATTTTCTTTATTATCAGCTCTGCCGCTGGACTGGTTCTCCAGGACAGACGCATGACTTACGAGCAAGATTTTCCCTGGACTTAACGGGAATTCCACAACAACTCCTCTCTAGTTTCTAACTTGTGTGCGTTAGAGGGTGTTGCTAAAGATCTCATCTTCCTTTGGATACCTACAGTGTGGTATTTCAACCTAGTGGTCCCAGGAGATTCACCATCTACTCCGGAGACATACCACCTACAGAGAGACAACCATCATCTATTCTCCCCCTCTCCGGTTATTACCTCCTGTCTCACCAACAGACCTGAACCACAACGGATATATTTCTTTTTTATTTCTATTTAATTTTATATTAAAATCCAGAAAAAACCATCTTATTATAAATATCCTTCGGTTTACTATTATTTATTAATTTTTCCATCAATATTTTGTTCAGGGGAAGGCGTTTCCCTGAGATATATATATATATATATATATATAAAGTAAAATGAAATACATGTTTCAAATTACAGTAATGTATTCTGTTATCTTCTTCCATTCAAGACATGACACCAGACAGACGCAAACCCTTATTGATGTTGATGGCATCATCTGTTTTGGTGTTAACTTTGGCTTCTCCGGCTCCACAATCACTACAACGGCCCCATATTATTCTTATTGTGGCAGACGATCTTGGTAAGTGTGTATGATCTTTATCTTATATGATCTAGTAGTGCCAGATTGCCCTGATGTCTTAACCGGGTAATTATTTACAGACGTTATTTCATGCCAAAAATTCACTATATGTAACTTGCCTTTTTCTTTGGAAAATAAAATTGAGCTATTAAAAAAAAATGTTTATAAGTAATCGAACAGACGTAGATTTTTTTTGTGCAGTCTATTGTGTTTGTATTTTGATAACCATAATTTAAGACAATTGAAGTTTTATAGAAAAGAATACTTATCTCCTGATCCATTTTTTTTCGCTTTGTCTTATATATTTTTTTCAACCATTGTTACATGTCTGGTTGACCAACATTAGATTTCATTTTTTTATCAATATGTCTTGTGACATTTCTAAATATTTATAAATAGTATTATCGCATAATTCACCTTGAAACAATGAATGAATTCAGGTCTACTGAAAGTCCTTCATATGATTTTCATTTATGCGTAATAATAGTCTTCATTTGAGCCTGAAAACTCTAATTTGTTAATATATTTTTTTAAATATACCAAAATATTAATAAAATCAGTAATATGACTCCTAAGTAACTTACGTATAGTGAACATAACAACATAAGAAAGAAGGAACACTGCAGCAGGCCTACTGGCCCATGCGAGGCAGGTCCAAGTCTCCAACCGGCTTAAGCCAATGCCCCAACCCAGCCAGGTCAGATTACATTGACTTAAGGAAGGAGCATGGCATCTGACCTAGTAGCACAAGCTAGTCAGGACCAACTCACACCCACCCGCACTCCACCTGGAGTTAACCCTCTCCAGGTAAACTCCAGGTAGTCAGGTCACTTCCACTTAAGGAATTAGTACGGCATCTGACCTAGTAGCACAAGCTAGTCAGGTCCAACTCACACCCACCCACACCCACTCATGTATTTATCTAACATATTTTTAAAACTACACAACGTCCCAGCCCCTATGACGGTACTCAGGAGTTTGTTCCACTCATCCACAACTCTATTACCAAACCAGTTCTTTCCTATATCCTTCCTGAATCTGAACTTTTCCAACTTGAAACCTTTGCTGAGAGTCCTGTCTTGGCTGGATATTTTCAGCACGCTATTTACATCCCATTTACTTATTCCTGTTTTCCATTTATACACCTCAATCATATCCCCCCTAATTCTACGCCTTTCTAGAGAGTGCAGATTCAGGGCCCTCAGTCTATACTCATAGGGAAGATTTCCGATTCATTGGATCAACTTTGTCATCTTCCTCTGTACGTTTTCCAGTGCATTTATATCCATTCTGTAATACGGTGACCAGAACTGTGCAGCATAATCTAAACGAGGCCTAACCAAAGATATATAGAGTTGAAGAAGGTGGCCCGGTGGTCTGGTGGCTTGAGCTCTCGCTTCACACACGGAGGGCCCGGGTTCGATTCCCGGCGGGTGGAAACATTTCGACGTGTTTCCTTACACCTGTTGTCATGTTCACCTAGCAGCAAATAGGTACCTGGGTTGTTAGTCGACTGGTGTGGGTAGCATCCTGGGGGACAAGATTAAGGACCCCAATGGAAATAAGACAGACAGTCCTCGATGACGCACTGACTTTCTTGGGTTATCCTGGGTGGGTAACCCTCCGGGGTTAAAAATCCGAAGAAATCTTATCTTATCTTATTAAGAACAACCTGAGGACTTCTATTATTTATACTTCTTGATATGAAGCCAAGGATTCTGTTAGCTTTATTGCGAACACTTATGCACTGCTGTCTTGGTTTCAGATTACTACTAACCAGAACTCCTAAATCCTTCTCGCAATCACAAGTAATAAGATTTACATTATTCAGTTTATATGTGGCATGGTTATTGTCCTGCCCAACATTTATAACTTTGCATTTGTCTACATTAAACTGCATCTGCCACTTCTCCGACCACTGCATCAGTCTATTCAAATCATCCTGGAGTGCTCTAATGTCCTCATTAGAATGAATTGGATGGCCTATTTTGGTGTCATCAGCAAATTTGCTTATGTTGCTATTTATTCCCTCATCTATGTCGTTTATGTAAATTGTAAACAACAGGGGGCCCAAAACTGACCCCTGTGGAACACCGCTTGAGACGTGCCCCCATTCTGATTTCTCTCCATTTATGCAAACTCTCTGCCGCCTATTTGTCAACCATGCCTCTACTCAGGAAAAAAAATATCCTCCTATTCCGTGTGCCTTAAGTTTCCTCAGTAGCCTCTGATGTGGAACTTTATCGGAAGCCTTACTGAAGTCCATATACACAATATCATTACCATGATCTACGTCCTCAAACACCTTAGTGAAAAAAGTTAGTAAATTCGTAAGATAGGAACGCCCCTTAGTAAAAACGTGTTGAGATTCATTAATCAATTTATGCTTTTCAAGATGGCTACGAATTGCCTCGGCAATTATTGATTCCATAAATTTACCAACTATGGAGGTAAGGCTTATTGGTCTATAGTTCGAAGCTAAGGACCTGTCAACTGCCTTGTAAATAGGTATTACATTTGCCATTTTCCACTTGTCTGGCAGTATGCCAGTTTGTAGTGATATATTGAAAAGATTTGCCAGAGGTTTGCTAAGTTCCTCTTTACATTCCTTTAAAACTCTTGCAAACAGTTCATCAGGGCCTGGGAATTTGTTAGGTTTTAATTTCTCTATTTGTCTGAGGACCATGGTCCCAATAGAGCATAGTCTATTATCTTCTGTTCAACATAATTTATTATTTCTGGAATTCCGCTAGTATCTTCCTAAGTAAAAACTGGGAGGAAGTAAATATTGAAAATTTCACACATATCCTTATCACTGTCCGTGATCTGTACTGAGTTACTCTTAAGTGGGCCTAGATTGTCCCTAATCTTACTTCTGTAAACCTGAAAGAACCCTTTTGGGTTAGTCTTCGAATCCCTTGTGACCTTAGCCTCATAATCCCTTTTTGCTTTTCTTATTCCTTTTTTTTTTATTTCTCTTTAATTGAAAATATTTATTTCTTATCTGTTCATCCCCTCTTTTGATACGCCTATATATGCTTCTCTTTTGACAAGTGAGATGTTTTAATCTATTGTTCATCCATTTAGGATATTTTTTGTTAGATCTAATTTCCCTACTCGGAACAAAAGTTGTCTGGGTAGCTAGAACTATGCTCTGGGAAACGTCATATTGGCAACCAAAACCACCTACCTGACCCATAGTCAGGTCATCCCAATTTAGCCCACCTAGGTAATTTCTCAGCCCTATGAAGTCGGCTAAGCGAAAGTCTGGAACAGGGACTTGATTGCAGTTACCTGGGCAATTCCATGATATATTGAAACTAAGTGATTTGTGATTGCTTTCCCCAAGCTCTTCATTAACCTCAAGATTATTAATTAGTGATTCTTTGTTGGCAAGAACCAAATCAAGCAAGTTGCTACCTCTAGTTGGTTCTGTCACAAACTGTTTTAAAAAACAATCCTGAACCGTATCAAGAAAGTCACTAGACTCAAGATTACCTGTCACATTGTTCCAATCAATTTGTCTAAAGTTAAAATCTCCCATTAACACAACATTTTCATATCTAGACGCCTTATGAATTTCGTCCCATAGCAGCTTACTGCGCTCCCTTTCCAGGCTTGGGGGATTGTAAATCACACCCAAAATTAATTTTTCACGACCATCGAGAAACTGTAGCCAAACAGATTCTGTGTCTGATGTTTCTAATCTTATATCTTGTCTAACACAACAATTTAAATTATCTCTGACATACATCGCCACTCCACCACCCTTCCTGTTGACCCTATCAGTGTGGAATAGTTTATAACTCTGTATGCTGCACTCGGAAGGCATTTCTATCTTTCAGGTTGAACCAGGTCTCTGTTATAGCAATAATATCTATATTACCTGCACTTGCAAGTAATCTTAGCTCATCTATCTTATTTCTTAGACTCCTACTATTTGTATAGTAAACCTTAAGGGAGCTAGTCACTCGTTGCCCTCTACTATCTCTCTTTGTTTGTTGATCAATTGATTTGCTTTTACTAGCAACTTTATTTCGAATATTGTCTTTTAAACATATTCCTGAGGTATCCTGGTAATATCTGCTGTTTCCAACCCTAATACTACAGCCTGATTGTTTCCCACAAACACCCATACCTCTATAATCTGTCAGTTTAAAGTCTTAGACAAGTCTCCTATGACCCCTCAATCGAATTGGCTAATGCAACCACTCCAGCCCCAGAGAGATGAAACCCATCCCTTGCATACATATCACGTTTCCCATAAAATTTGTCCCAGTTATCAATGAATGTAATTGCAAGTTCCTTGCAGTAGCTGTCTAGCCAGCAATTTATACCAATTGCTCTAGACATCCATTCATTGCCCACTCCCAGCTCGGGTAGAAACATTAGGCATGTTTCTTTACACCGGTTGTCTATGTTCACCCATCAGTAAAATTGGTACCTGGGAGTTAGTCGACTGGTGTGGGTCGCATCCTGGGACAAGGACCTAATTTGCCCGAAATGCTCTGCATAACAAGGGACTTTCTATATAGTAGTATGTCATTGATGTCAGTTAGGCCTGTATACCTTGTACATGTACTTGTAGTAAATAAAGATATTATTATTATTATTATTATTATTAGGCTACATGTGATTGGGATCCCTCCCTTAGACCTAACTACTTCTATGGCTGACCTGTACTTATCTAGTAGCTCCTGTCTTCTGCCCTTCCCAATGTCATTTCCACCAGCACTAAGACAGATAATGGGCTTGTTCCAATTACCTGACACAATATTATCCAACCTGCTGACTATGTCACCAACACCAGCTCCTGGGAGGCACACCCTCTGTCTGTCCTTCCTATCTCTGTTATAAAAAGCACGGTCCATATATCTTACCTGAGAGTCACCCACAATCAGAAAATTCTTACCTTGATTAGCAGGGAAGTCAGTGGTACCTTTAACCTCACTAACCACTGAAGTACACTCGTCCTGGAGATCAGAGAATCGATTTCCTACCTTCACATCTTCATTAATCTTCTTTATCTTCCTTCTTCCTGAATTGTGAACCACTTGCCACTTAAAGCGGCTGCCACTCTCACTTTTGGTAACCATTTCCTCCTCACCAGCACCAACCATCTCACACTCACTCCCAAACCCTCCTAGGTGAAGCTTCAGCCTTCTATTTTCCTCCTGAAGAAGAAGAACCTCCTTCAACATTTCAACCTGAGATTCTAAAACACTGCAGCTAGCCATGTGCTCGGTAACACCCCACGCTAATTCCCAGACAGCTTAGGACAGGTATGCCCACACGTGACCCCTGACCTCAGCGTACTCAAATTTAAATTCAGTAAAATTTCACTAAAAAATATTTTTCACTGTTTCTCAAATAAATTTGCTTTCATTTGTTTGATTATAAAACTTACTTTTTTCATTATCATTATGTATATTTTCTAACTTTTAAACTTCAAAATTAAGTTTTGAACTTTATTTAATATTTTTAACACCCAAATAAATGACCTTAATACGTAACAACATATGCAGTATGTACGTTATTAATTTTTTTATGAAATCTTTGCTGCAAACGCATATAAATATAGGCTTATTTGTTTCTCTCGGTATTTCACATGCTCTTTTTGTCTTGGTCGTAATTATTCATGAAAACTATCGTAAAATATAACAAGTAGATTTAAAACTGTAAACAAAAACAACAACAAAATTCCTTTCGTGTTTTTCAATTGTTTAATTAGTTATTCACTTGGTTAAATGATTAGTATGAAAGACCCTATTAATATTTTAAGTGTTTACTGACAATTGTAAGTTTATGATCCTCGGGACAGTACCAATTAAATTCTTCGAAATCGAAGAATTATATATTAATATATTTCAAGAACCCCAAATGAAATAAGTCATTTTATCTGACTTTTCAGTTTTATCCTAGGTAATTTACACGTATGCTACATATGTATGATTATTTGTGTACCTGTACCTAAATGAAGTTATTTATCCAGTATGTGGTAGTAGTTAATAGTAAAACTGATGTGTTCTACTGATGCAGGCTGGAACGACGTGTCGTGGCACAACCATCAAGTGAAGACACCGGAACTGGAGGCTCTGGCGAGAAGCGGCGTCCTGCTGGAACAATCCTATGTTCAGCCCATTTGTACTCCCACTCGCTCTGCTCTCCTGGCGGGCCGTTATCCCTTCACCCTCGGTAGACAGGTGGGTCTAGGGGGTCACTGGTGCTCATTTGCCTGTTAATCAGAAAGGTGGTTATTAAAAGCTGTTTATTGGGAATAAGACAAGAAGTTTAAAGAAGGCAAGAGTAGTAGGCTTTTCTTCTATATGACTCGGAAGTAGATACTTCCGGTCCGCCCCAACTTCCGGTCGCCACAACCCCCCACTTCCGGTCGGCCCAACCCCCCCACTTCCGGTCGACCCAACCCCCACTTCCGGTCTCTTTTTTCACACCTATGTGCTAATGAAAAACAATATGAAGTTCAATGATGAGAAATTTCAATTACTCAGATACGGAAAACGTGAAGAAATTAAAATCTCATCGGAGTACAAAACTAATTCCAACCACACAATAGAGCGAAAAACTAATGTCAAAGACCTGGGAGTGATCATGTCAGAGGATCTCACCTTCAAGGACCATAACAATGTAGCAATTGCATCTGCTCGAAAAATGACAGGATGGATAATGAGAACCTTCAAAACCAGGGATGCCAAGCCCATGTTGACACTTTACAGATCGCTTGTTCTATCTAGGCTGGAATATTGCTGCACACTAACTGCACCTTTCAAGGCGGGTGAAATTGCTGACCTTGAAAATGTGCAGAGAACCTTCACCGCACGCATAAGTGCGATAAACCACCTCAACTACTGGGAACGCTTGAAGTTCCTAAACCTGTACTCTCTAGAACGCAGGCGGGAGAGATACATTATTATATACACATGGAAAATTCTCGAGGGCTTAGTACCAAACTTGCACACAAAAATCACTCCGTACGGAAGCAAAAGACTCGGCAGGCGATGTAACATCCCCCCAATGAAGAGCAGGGGTGCCACTAGCACGTTGAGGGACAACACAATAAGTGTCAGGGGCCCAAGATTGTTCAACTGCCTCCCAGCATACATCAGGGGGATTACCAACAAGCCCCTGGCTGTCTTCAAGCAGGCACTGGACAGGCACCTCAAGTCGGTACCTGATCAGCCGGGCTGTGGTTCGTACGTTGGACTGCGTGCGGCCAGCAGTAACAGCCTGGTTGATCAGGCTCTGGTCCAACAAGAGGCCTGGTCACAGACCGGGCCGCGGGGGCGTTGACCCTGGAATTCTCTCCAGGTAGACTCCAGGTAGAATGACCCTCCTGCCCCACCCACGCCCCCCGCCCACACCCCCCGCCCACACCCCCCCCGCCCACGGCCCCTGACCAACTCCCCCACGCCCCCCTTCCACCCCGATTTTTTTTTCATTTTTTCTAATTTTTTTTTTCAAAGTTTCATTTTTATCGAATTTTCATTTATTCGAATTTTCATTTTTTTTCAAATTTTCGTTTTTGAAGATCCCCTTAAAAATTCTCGATATTCTGTAATACTTCAGTCACCCTCCAATTCCTCAGATCAAGATTTACATCGATTTTCATGAATAATACAAAATTTCCTTGAATCAAGTTTTACAGAGTTGCCAGATTTACCCTTTTCGAGAATGTTGAAAATATTTCATTTTTCGAATTTTGACTTCATCCCCCTAACCTTTAAAGACCATTTTTTTACAAATTTTAGAGGGATTTCCAATTCCTCTGAGGTATGGAAAGATTCCCCCTTTGGGGCAATATTATTTCCTAAGTTAAATGAGCTAAGACTAACAAGTTAAAACAGGATAACATTAATACACATTTTTCTTCATTTATTTATTAATATAGAAAGATACATTTTACAAATTTCAATACATATACATTTTCAGACAACAGAATAAAACGACACAATTTTCCACGTTTCGGATAATACAAAGTCATTGACTAAAATCAACATAGGGAAAAACATTACACATGTTTTATGTTCACCAACTCCATGATTACCATTATCTAAGATCTCTCTCACACACCAAGGCAAGACAAGGCACAACAAACTCCTAAGTCACAAATTCACTATTCTAACATGTACAAGCCACCTCACACTCCTTACCCTGAACCTCCCTGCACCTCACTCTCCCCTGCACCTCACTCTTCCCTGCACCTCACTCTTCCCCTTTCACCTCACTCACACAGGCTACAACCCAGGATAACACAAATTTTCAGCACTTTGCTCTACATACACTTTTCATTTTTGTTTAATTGTTCACACAATTTTTCTCGTAATACAACAAATTTTCAGACATTTTAATATCCACTAACATTTTTTCACTCATATCCCAGAACATTTCACATTACTAAAACACACCAATACTCCCATTACACACCTATATTCAACTTCTTGAGAAATTCACCAGATGAATCTACTTGAAGCTACGACGAAAGACGACACTGAAATGATTACTCTCTCAGGAACCCTTTTAAAATCCTCGATTTATGTTGCCAATTACTCATTTTCTAAATTCCACATAAGATCTATCACTCACTCCAACCTCGATTAACATATTTTAATATCACAGATCACATTATATGAATCTTCTTCATAGCATATATATTTTCCCTCATGTGATTAACTAAATACAACTCTAATCATATTTACTATTAAATCATGTTTTTAGTAAAAGAGTTGTCAAGAAACACTTTTCGGCAACTCTACCTGCACTACACCTGGGCCACCGTGACGTCACACACAAGGATTTACTTGTTTCAACCTGTTGATGTGACGTCACAGGGGTACTCTTACGTATTGCGTCATATTTCTACATCCTCCAGGTCCCAGGTACGGGGAACCCCTCCATTGTTTCACATTACCATCTCTATTCAACAACTTTTCACTTCTATATTTTCTTATAAAATATTCACAATACCTTTAATTTCATTAAAATTTACGCTCACACAAGGTTGTTGAGGTGGTTCGGACATGTAGAGAGAATGGAACGAGACAGAATAACTTCGAGAGTGTATAAATCTGTAGTGGAGGGAAGGCGGGGTAGGGGTCGGCCTAGGAAAGGTTGGAGGGAGGGGGTAAAGGAAGTTTTGTGTGCGAGGGGCTTGGACTTCCAGCAAGCATGCGTGAGCGTATTTGATAGGAGTGAATGGAGACAAATGGTTTTTAATACTTGACGTGCTGTTGGAGTGTGAGCAAAGTAACATTTATGAAGGGATTCAGGGAAACCGGCAGGCCGGACTTGAGTCCTGGAGATGGGAAGTACAGTGTCTGCACTCTGAAGGAGGGGTGTTAATGTTGCAGTTTTATAACTGTGAAGGTTGTCGCCAATCTTCTCAGGAAAAGAATAATAGAAAAAGACTAATAACAAGAAAAATAAACACTATTTTAATAGAATGCAATTGAAATAATAAATACGAAAATATGATTAGAATAAACCTATATTAAGAAAATGAAAAATGAAAACAAAAAAGATGTATATGATTCAAAGCTAAATATTTACATCTGTGGACGTATCTCTGAAGCAATGAATCTATTCGATAACTCCTAACTCCGTGGTGGTGGTATTGTTGTTGTTGTTGCCTCGATGTTTTCCACACATCCAACAGTTTTCCAAACTGTTACAATGTCACAGATGATGTCAGGGACTCAGTTGAAAGTTGTCCCTAGTGACGTCCAGTTGCCTGATGTTTCTTACGTGTGTATTACAGGTGAAGTGCAGAAATAGTGGTGGTTGCTCTGTTTCTCAATAGTTGAGTACACCGGCCACCCACTCAGCCTTGAATCCGATGATCCGAGCGGACACAGAGGACTGTGAAGGAAACCACAATAATTACTCACCACTCTAGCATTAATT
>WNWK01032695.1:0-21704 GCA_009830355.1 Cherax destructor
TATTTTTTTCTTCTGCCTATCGTTCTGTCCTATGAGGTTTAGACCCACGGGTTTTTTGCCTACCCCCGTGGACCTTTATCTCTCCTGCAGTGTGTCTGTTCTCCTCCTATTTTTTTTCCCTACCACTACTACTTATTACCACATTTTCCTGTTGCACTACTACTAACTACTACTGTATTTTCAATATTACCCCCTTCTTCCTATATATTCGGCTCCCTTTCGTGTTTGTGTGTTTTTCTTAATGATCCAAGTCAAACCGAATAGTCAAAAAAAAGTTGTTCCTCTTGTAACCCCAGGTCAATATACGACCATAAGTATAACCTTTCTGATTAGGCAAATAAGATTATCTCGTTTACAGAAATCCTAAAAAATTTCGAAGGCTAATCCAAACTTGCCAAAAAATTTTCAGAGAAACAAAAAATCGGCAGGCGATTAAATCCCTCAATGAAACGGGGGTTACTGACGTTGGGGGAAACAAAATTAACAATTTATCAGAATATACAAGAATATACAGTTTTTAAAAAGAGCAAAATATTGTTTCGTTGGCTGGTATTCGACTGACTCAAGCTTCTACAGCGAGGGAAGAAGGGAGTCCCTGACTTCTACCACCACCTTGACACAAAAGGGAAAAGGGGGGAGGGGTGAATAACAATCAACTGGGTTTTTTGAGAGACTCATATTTTTTCCTTCCCCCCGTACACAGACCGAACATAAAGCAACATAATACACTAGAACTTCACCCTTGGACCAAAAAAATAAATATACAAAAAATAATCTTGATAATACTAGGACGTTCATTTAAAAATTTTGCTACTAAAGGAATGCCATTCACCCCCCCTGCTTCTCAAAATTTCTGGAAATCGTGTAGGGGGGAGGGCGCCTGTGACTGCGACTGGAAGATGTTGGCACTGGTTCAGTGTGGAAGTCCACCCGGTGGCTGGGTTTTTTTCTTTGCTTCACTTGTTAGAGTTCCTATAGGGTTTTGATCCTTTTAAATCTCTGGTCAGAGAATGTGTCCAAAACCTGAAATTGTATCTCACGTCCAGGTAGTGTTCTTTTTATCATTTGCGTTCATATGTATACTTTTCTGTCGAGAACTTGGCTCTAGATAATTCCCGTTGATGCCTGTCTGTGCACTCCTACAGTCGAGGCACATAACATTACACTCCCCAAAATTGTAATTGGGACTTGGTGTTCTTTTTTAGGACCTCCATGCGTCCATCTTACGCGGTGGATCCTGACGATCGACAATTCGACTTCCCCCAAACACCGCTCTCAAAGCAGTTAAACGTCATTTTGAACTAAATTCAAATCAAAAAGGGCCCCAAGGACGTACAACAGCCCTGGTTGTAAAGACGGGGAAAAAAGCTTCTGACCTGTTGGCCTCGGGCTAAAAACGTATGAAACCCTTTTTGACCTTCCCCAAAAGTAAAAAAATTCTATGCAACTTCCTTGAGGGCCCGCAATGCGAATCAAGTTTAAAAACTGTCTCTCTGCCCTTCACCCTTCATGCGGGAGCCCCCAGGGCTCAGTGCTCTCCCTCCTTGTCATCCTTTCACAAAGATATTCCGACACTCACTGTACCACCCCCAGGGAAAGAGAAAACATTGCTCCCTAGCCCCACACCCCCACAACACCAGGGGGTTTCTGTGGCCCTGCCCCCCACACAACACCAGGGGGTTTCTGTGAGACAACCCCCACCCCAAAAAACACCAGGGGGTTTCTGTGAGACAACCTGCCCCCCAACAACACCCGGTGTTTCTGTGACCCTGCCCAACCCAAAAAACAGCAGGTGTTTCTGGACCAACCGCCACCCCACATCACCCGGTGTTGCTGTAGACAACCTGCCACCCAACAAACACCAGGTGTTGCTGTGAGACAACCTGCCAACCACACAACCCGGTGTTGCTGTGAGACAACCTGCCACCCACACAACACCAGGTGTTGCTGTGACAACCTGCCAACCACAACACCAGGTGTTGCTGTGACACAACCTGCCACCCACACAACACCAGGTGTTGCTGTGACAACCTGCCCCCCACAACACCAGGTGTTTCTGTGAACCCCAAACCCGCCCAAACCCCAAACCCGGTATTGCTGTGACACAACCCCCACCAAAAAACACCAGGTGTTACTGGCCAACCTGCAAAACCCCAGCAATAACGCACCTGTGAAACCCTTCTCACCACCCAAAAAAGCCAACCGCCCATGTGACCCCCTACGCATTACACAGCACCAGCTGTTATCAATAGTACCCATTCAGACAACTCCACCTGCCCCCCTGATATCTGCCCATCACGTAGCACCAAACCCCCTACCTGTGTAGCACGCGCACCACCTGTCTACCACACAGCACCACTGCCCACCACAGGTAACATGACCTCAGTATCGCCCCCATTCCCCTGTCTCGCCTGGAAATTCACAAATTGTCGGGAAAAAGATTCAAAATTTCCCATAACAGTGGTGCAGTAACCTTGTTCGTGGTGAGGCTGGTATAAGCTTTGTTACACCACCACCATGTTGCACCACCTGTGTTGCCCCCCCCAAAAACCAAACCCCATGGTTTGCACCACCACCATGTTTCACCACCCCCATAACGGGGGGGCAGTAACCTTGTTTATGGTGAGGCTGGTATGCTTTTTTACACCACCACCATGTTGCCCCCCACCATAACAGTGGGCCCTTTAAACCCTTTTTTATGGTGAGGCTGGTATGGGTTTGTTTTCCCCACCACCATGTTGCACCACCACCATTTAAAAGTGGTGCGGGAACCTTGTTCATGGTGAGGCTGGTATGGGTTTGGTTCACCACCACTATGTTGCACCACCACCACCATAGCGGTGGTGCAGTAACCTGTTCATGGTGAAAGGGTGGTATAAAAAATTTCCCCCACCCCATGTTACCCCACCCCGGCAGTGGTGCAGTAACCTTGTTTATGGTGAGGCTGGTATAGCTTTTTTACACCATGTTGCACCACCAACACCACCATAACAGTGGTGCAGTTACTTTGTTTATGGGGAGGCTGGCATAGCTTTGTTACACAACCACCACCACTAGGTTTCACCACCATCACCACGGATTTAAATTGGATAAATTTAGATTTAGAAAAAGGGCATAGGCAAGTACTGGTTTTCGAACAGAGTTGTAGATGCGTGGAACAATCTTCCAGGTACTTTTGATAGAGGCTAGGACCTTGGGTGGCTTTAAAGAGTTGGACAAATATGAGTGGGAGGGGGTGGAAAATTGGTGTCTTTTACGGGGGAAAAAATTCTTAGGTAGTGGTTTGGGTTTTTATATGGACCTGGGCCCTTTTATGGGATATTCCAGTGTTTCCCCCATTCTTATGTTCTTATGTTCTTATGAAGTGATGCAGTAACATTGTTTCTGGTAGGCTGGTATGGGTTTGTTACTCCACCACCATCACCATGTTGCACCACCAACACCACCATAACATTTGTGCAGTAACCTTGTTTATGATGAGGCCCGAAAGCTTTGTTACACCCCCACCGTGTTACACCACCATCCCGTTCACCCCACCTGTTCCCCCCAACCACCACTGTTTACCCCCAACGTGTTATAAGAAAAATTGGAAAAGAAGGCCTACGGGCCCCAACGGAAGTCCATATAAAAACCACCACTACCTAAAATTTTTCCCCTCTAAACCAAAAAACCAGCCCCCCACTCATATATTTGCCCAATCTCTTTAAAACCCTCTGCCTCTATCAAGTACTCGGAAGTTTTTCCGCATCTCCTTTGTTTATCCCATCACCCCTTGACCCTCGATGATACCCCCCTCATTCTACGTCTCCCCAGGGGTGGAATTCAACGCTCTGTCTATCTTCTGGGAGATTTTTTATACTGTAAATCTTTTTTATACATTCTTTTTTTGTATGTTTTTTCTGAATCTTTTCCATCCTGTGAAAGGGCCAAAACTAGCTCATAACCCAAATGAGGTCTCACTAGGATTTTATAGAGCTGTAAAATAATTTTTGGGGACTTCTGTTTTTACTTCTTGAAATAAATCCTAGTAATCTTTGCCTTATTCCCACACTTAGGCACTGTTGTCTTGGCTTTTAGATTCCTGTTTACCATGCCCCAAGTCTTTTAAATTCTGTATGATCAACTCTATTTAACCTAGTTTATAAATTCGGGGGATATTTTCATTCCAAAGGGGCTATACCTTACACTTGCCCAATTAAACTTCATCTGCCACTTTTCAGACCAAGACTTTAAATTTTGTCCAAACCCACCGGGGTTCACTGGTATCCTCCTCAGAATAATCTGGCCTTTTTTGTATAAAAAAACAAATTTACCATGTCACTTGAATTTCTTCATAAATCTTTTATGTAAATTATAAAAACCGGGGGGCCCCAAAAACCCCCCCTTGGGAACGCCACTGGACTAACCCCCTTTAGTTTTGCCCCTTTAAGGGAAACTTTTGCTTTCTTTGGTAAGCCATGCCTCTTCCATGCTAGAATTTTTCCTCCTATACCATGAGCTGCCACCTTTCTTAAGAGTCTCTTGGGGGTTTCATCGAAGGCCTTACTAAACCCCCAAAAATAAACTATATCATATTTTTTTTATCACTGTCTACTGCCTCTGTTTTTTAAAAAACGTCAGAAAATTTTTGTTAGGCAGGAACGACCCCCGTGAACCCATGTAATTTATTAATCAAATTATGTTCTTCAAGGTGACTTCTAAAAATTCATATTTGATTCTAATAATTTGTTTACTATAGATGTGAGGCTTATTGGACGGTAATTTGATGGAATTGACTTACCCCCTGATTTGAAAAAGGGGAATCATTTATCTTCCCATTTTGGCACAATCCATTAGTATGGACGTATTAAACACATTTTAATGGCATAAGTTCCATCTTCATTTTTTCCCCGGAAAACAACCCGTCGGGCCCCGGGGACTTATTTTGCTTCAGTTTATCTATCTGTTTAAAAACCCCATGTCCCTCGTGACGTAATATTAGTTAATTTAAATTCTTCAGGAATAATTTTTAAAATTTTGGCCCCCTTTTTTTGTTTTTTTTGTGAAAAGACGAAAAAATAGTCATTAAATAGAGAACACATTTCCAGTTCGTTATCCGTCAGTTTCCCCTTCCCAATTTTCAGGGGCCCCCCCCTTTTTCCCCCACCTTCGTCCTATACACTTGAAAGAACCCTTTTTGGGTTAGTCTTTTATTCATTGAACCTTAATCTCATAGTCACGTTTAGCCTTTCTAACCCTTTTTTTTCTTCTTTTTTTTCTGAACATATTGGTCAAAAAGGGTTTTAAAAACCCTTTTTTATGGGATATAAATTCCTCTTTTTCCCTAATAGATGTTTTAGCCTCCTGTTAATCCATTTGGGATCGTTATTTTTTGACCTTTTAAAATTTTCTGGGGGGGAAAAAATATCTCGGGCACGTTGTACATTATTGAAAAAAACAAAAACGCAGACCCCCTCGTAATCGTTAGCTAGATTACCCCGTCGAGATTAGAAGGGGTTTCTAAGTCCCGTATAGTCGGCGAACGAAAATCAGGAACTTTTCCGTATTATCCCATTCTCTCTCCCATAATATTAAAAAAAAAAAGGGTTTTGTCCCGCCAACTCTTCAGGATTCCCGATTATTTAAAGGGGGTTTTTTTTTTGCAAAACTAGGTCGGAAAAAATTTTTACCCTGGGAGGCTCCGTCCCCAAAATGCTTAAAAACAGTCCCGAACTACTTCCATAAAGTCACTGGACTCCAGATTACCGGGCAAAAAAGTCAATTTGACTAAAGTTAAAATCCCCCATTTTTACTACGTGTCGAAGCCCTAAAATTTCGTCCCAAAGAAGTCTCCCCCTTTGTGATCCAAGCCTGGAGGTCGGGATATTACACCTACAATCAGTTTTTTTTTGACCTTCTAGAAACTCTCCCCCAAAAAATTCTGTTTTAAAAAAACCATCTATTTTTTTGCCTGTTTTTTGCGCAATTTATATTTTCTCGTACATAAATGCAACTCCACCCCTTTTTCCCTTTTATCTATCTACAGGAACAACAAACCCCCCTTTTATGACACTCAAATCATATCCCGATCTTTATATTATACCATGTTTCAGTTATTTCAATGACATCAAAGTTCCCAGCATCCCCAAAAGTAATTCGTTAATTTTATTTCTGGCGCTTCGACAGTTAGTGAAAAAACATTGAGATGTATCTTCTTGTGAACCTTTTTCAAATTTAGCTTTTTTTTTAAAACAATTTCTGTTTCTATTATTACCCGGGTTTTTTTTGATTATTTTTTATTGTTAAGATTTATGGGGGTTTTTAAAACCTTTAATCAATATTTTCCCCCCTTATTCACCATTCCTAAACCCATACCTCTAACTAATCCTAGTTTAAAAACCCCAACAACATCCTCAACTGAGCTAAAAAGAAATTCTAAACCCGCCCCGGAAAGAAACCCTCTGTCTCCCCCCTATCCTTCAAGCAGAATGCCCCATCCATATACCTAACCTGGTATCCCCAACAACAACAATGTTTTTCCTTCCTTTTTGTCGCCCGGGACGTTCTAGTCGTCATTCATCGGGTAACGGAGAAGGCATTCGTTTTTTTCCACAGCAGTCTTTTCTTCTTCCGTTTCTAACTCTCCATTCGTTTTCTTGATCTTCAACTTCGTTCCTTGAAGCCCGGGCCACGCCCGGCCCCCTTCTTGACCTGAGGACTCACCGGGGGCTACAGAATCCTCTTGTTTTCCTCCGTCAATCCCGAATCTCAACTTCGCTACCCTCAATTCCTCCTTAAGCTGCTGGTAAAGTTGCTAAAATGGACGGCATCTTGGTTCACTTCACATAGCAAAAGTGGTTCAGTCCACAGAGAACCCTAGAACGTCCTCTCTGTTGCACCACCACCAACGTGTTACACTATCACCATAGTGTTGCACCAACAAACGTGTTGCATTATCACCATAGTGTTGCACCATCACCACTACTGTGTTAATTTCCAGTACATGGTACACCCACCACCCGGTTAACACCAACCACCGTGTTGCACCACTGTTAAACCACCACCACAATGTAGCATCACCACCACTGCGTTACACTACCACCACTGCGTTACACCACCACCACCGTGTTACACCACAACCACCGTGTTGCCCATTTAAACCACCACCCAATGTAGCATCACCACCACTGCGTTACACTACCACCACTGCGTTACACCACCACCACCGTGTTGCACCACTGTTAAACAACCACCACAATGTTGCATCACCACCACTGTGTTACACTACCACCACTGCTTTACACCACCACCGTGTTAGACCACTATTATCTCCGTGTTACATTGTTGTTAGATCACCTCCACAGTGTTGCAACACCACCACCGTGTTACACCATCACTGTTACACCATCGCCGTGTTACACAATCACTGGTACACCATCACCGTGTTATACCATCACTGTTACACCATCGTTGTTACACCATCCTGTGTTAACCATAACTGTGTTACACCATCACTGTGTTACACCATCACTGTTTACACCATCACTGTGTTACACCATCACTGTGTTTTCACCATCACTGTGTTACCCCCACCCCCGTTTAACCCCCACCACCACAACCACCTGTTACACCACCACCACCCTGTTACACCACCACAACGACCGTGTTGACCACTGTTACACCACCACTACAGTGTTACACCATCACACTGTTACACCATCACCGTATTACACCGTTCTTCAATACACCATCACCGTGTTACATTATCACAGAGTCAGTATCACCGTGTTACACCAACTTTTTCCCTGTTACAACATCACCGGGTTTCACAACCACCACCGCTATCCCAGTAACCGCCAACGCTACCGCCACCACCACCACTATGACTATGATCATTGTATTCGACTGTTCACCACCACCACCACCCCCACCAGCACTACGACCACCATCACTGTTTCCACTGCGCACCACCGCCACCACCACCACTATGACCATCATCACTGTATTCGACTGTTACACCCACCACTACCACCACCACCAGCACTACGACCACCACCAGCACTACGACCACCATCACTGTATTCCACTGTTACAGCACCACCACCATCACCACTGCCCCACCACCACCAACACCACCACCTCCACCACCACCACCACCGCCACCATCATCCCAGTATTCCACTGTTACAGCACTACTACCACTGTTACAGCACCACAACCATTAGCACACCACCTGTTACAACACTACCACTACTGCTACAGCCCTACGACCACTGTTACAGCACTACCACTACTGTTACAGCACTACCACCATTGTTACAACACTACTACCAATGATACAGCACTACCACCACTGTTACAGCACTACCACTACTGTTACAGCACCACCAATGTTACAGCACCACCACCACTGTTACAGCACCACCACCACTGTTACAACACGACCTACTACTGTTACAGCACCACCACCACTGTTACAGCACTACCACTACTGTTACAGCACCACCACCACTGTTACAGAACACCACCACTTTACAGCACTACCACCACTGTTACAGCACTATCCCACTGTTACACCCACCACCCTTTTCAGCACTATCCCCCTGTTACAGCATACCCCATGTTACGCACCACCAACTGTTACAACACTCTACTACTGTTACAGCACCACCCCACTGTTACAGCACTACCACTACGACAGCACCACCACCACTGTTCAGCATACCACACTTTCAGCACTATCACCACTGTTCAGATACCACCACTGTTACAGCACTACCACCACTGTTACAGCACTACCTGGAGTTTACCTAGAGAGTTCGGGGTCAACGCCCCGCGGCCCGGTCTGTGACCAGGCCTCATGGTGGATCAGAGCCTGATCAACCAGGCTGTTACTGCTGGCCGCACGCAGTCCGACGTACGAACCACAGCCCGGCTGGTCAGGTACCGACTTTAGGTGCCTGTCCAGTGCCTGCTTGAAGACAGCTAGGGGCCTATTGGTAATCCCCTTATGTACGCTGGGAGGCAGTTGAACAGTCTTGGGCCCTGACACTTATTGTGTTGTCTCTCAACGTGCTAGTGGCACCTCTGCTTTTCATTGGGGGATGTTACATCGTCTGCCGAGTCTTTTGCTTTCGGAGGAAGTGACTCGTGTGCAAGTTTGGTACTAATCCCTCTAGGATTTTCCAAGTGTATATAATAACTTTTCATCATTGAACTTCATATTGTTTTCTGCAGCCCATTTAAAGATTTGGTTGATGTCTGCTTGGAGTCTTCCAGTGTCTTCAATGGTAGACACTTCGGGTGTCATCTGCAAAGGAAGACACGGCACTGTGGTTTATATAACCGTCTATGTCCGATATGAGCATGAGGAACAAGATGGGAGCGAGTACTGTGCCTTGTGGAACAGAGCTTTTCACCGTAACCGCCTCAGACTTTACTCTGTTGACTACTATTCTTTGTGTTCTATTTGTTAGGAAATTATAGATCCATCTGCCAACTTTTCCTGTTATTCCTTCATCACGCATTATGTGTGCTATTACACCATGGTCACACTTGTCGAAGACTTTTGCAAAGTCTGTGTATATAACATCTGCATTCTGTTTGTCTTCTAGAGCATCCAGGACCTTGTCGTAGTGGTTCAGTAGTTGGGACAGACAGGAGCGGCCTGCTCTAAACCCATGCTGCCCTGGGTTGTGTAATTGATGGTTATCTAGATGAGTGGCGATCTTGCTTCCTAGAACCGTTTCAAAGATTTTATGATATGGGACGTTAGCGCTATTGGTCTGTAGTTCTTTGCCATTGCTTTACTACCCCCTTTGTGGAGTGGGGCTATGTCTGTTGTTTTTAGTAACTGCGGGACGACCCCAGTGTCCATGCTCCCTCTCCATAGGATGTTACAGCACTACCACCACTGTTAGAGCACTACCACCATTGTTAGAGCACTACCACCACTGTTACAGCACTACCACCGTTACAGCACTACCACCACTGTTACAGCACTACAACAACTGTTACAGAACTACCACAACTGTCTTAACCACTGTGTTACACCAGTGTTATACCACAGTGTTACATCATAACAACTGATAAACTTTAACAAGTGTGTTACAATACTGTGTTACACCACGATTACGATTACCAGTCTGTGTTACACCCACCACCGTGTTACACCACTTTGTTCCACTACCACCACTGCTACAGCACTATGTTCCACTACTGTTACATTGTGTTATTACAATGGAACACCATTTTTACAGCACCGTTACACTTCTGTCTTGCTTTAAGTTACACTGCTACATCAGTGCTCCACCACTGTGTTACTGCAGTGTTACACAACTGTGTTACTGCAGCGTTACAACAGTGTTACACCACCGTTACTGCACTGTGTTAGAACAGTGTTACAAGTGTTACAACAGTTACACCTCTGCGTTACTGCACTGTATTAGAACAGTGTTACAACTGTGTTACTGCAGTGTTACAACAGTGTTACTGCAGTGTTACAACAGTGTTTCTGCCGTATTACAACTGTGTTACACCAATGTGTTACTGCAGAGTTACAAAAGTGTTACGTCAATGTGTTACTAAAGTGTTACAACAGTGTTGCAACTGTATTACTGCAGTGTTACCATTAGTGTTACACCACCTCTGTGTTGCTGCACTGTGTTAGAACAGTGCTACAACAGTGTTAAAACAGTATTACACCAATGTGTTATTGCACTGTGTTACAACAGTGATACTGTAGTGTTAGAACAGTGTTACACTTCTGTGTTACTGGACTGAAATGCAAGTGTTACAACAGTGTTGTACCCCTTTGTCACTGCAGTGCTACAACAGTGTTACACCACTGTGTTTCCGTAGTGTTACAACATTGTTACATCACTGTGTTACTGTAGTGTTACTACAATGTTACACCACTGGTTTACCTCAGTGTTGCAACACTGGAATACCTCAGTGGTACACCACTGGTTTACTTCAGTGTTATACCACTGGTTTACCTCACAATGTCTCACAACTGGTTTACCTCACAGTGTTACACCAATGGTTTTCCTCACAGTGTTACACCACTGGTTTTCCTCACAGTGTTACACAACTGGTTTTCCTCACAGTGTAACAGCGCAGGTTTTCCTCACAGTGTTACACCGCTGGTTTACCTCAGTGTTACACCGCTGGTTTATTTCAGTGTTACACCGCTGGTTTATCTCAGTGTTACACCGCTGGTTTACCTCAGTGTTACACCGCTGGTTTACCTCAGTGTTACACCGCTGGTTTACCTCAGTGTTACACCGCTGGTTTACCTCAGTGTTACACCGCTGGTTTACCTCAGTGTTACGCCACTGGTTTACCTCAGTGTTACTCCACTGGTTTACCTCAGTGTTACTCCACTGGTTTACCTCAGTGTTACTCCTGGTTTACCTCAGTGTTCTCATGGTTACTCCAGTTTCCCTGGTTTACCTCAGTGTTACTCCACTGGTTTACCTCAGTGTTACTCCCCTGGTTTACCTCAGTGTTACTCCCCTGGTTTACCTCAGTGTTACTCCCCTGGGTTACCTCAGTGTTACTCCACTGGTTTACCTCAGTGTTACACCGCTGTTTTACCTCAGTGTTACTCCACTGGTTTACCTCAGTGTTACTCCCTTGGTTTACCTCAGTGTTACTCCCCTGGTTTACCTCAGTGTTACTCCAATGGTTTACCTCAGTGTTACTCCAATGGTTTACCTCAGTGTTACGCCACTGGTTTACCTCAGTGTTACGCCACTGGTTTACCTCAGTGTTACGCCACTGGTTTACCTCAGTGTTACGCCACTGGTTTACCTCAGTGTTACGCCACTGGTTTACCTCAGTGTTACTCCACTGGTTTACCTCAGTGTTACTCCACTGGTTTACCGCAGTGTTACTCCCCTGGTTTACCTCAGTGTTACTCCCTGGTTTACCTCAGTGTTACTCCACTGGTTTACCTCAGTGTTACTCCACTGGTTTTCCTCAGTGTTACTCCACTGGTTTACCTCAGTGTTACTCCACTGGTTTACCTCAGTGTTACTCCCCTGGTTTACCTATGCTTTACACTGGCATGGGCTAGTTTATATTTATAGAAACGATTAAAATAAATTGATTCCATTCCTTCATTCATAATGCAAGTTTTTAAGAGACGAATTTAGCCAAGGGTGAAGCCAGTCAAAAGTGCCAGAGTCGCCTATGGCATCTCCTCGGCCACCCTACGTACGAGAGGGTCCGTGATCCTCTCCAGGCAACCCAAACTTCCAGAATCCATGGCCCCTCCCTGGGTCACCTAAGTTCCAGAGGGGTCCATGATCCCTCCCCGGCCACCCTAAGTTC
The DNA here is from genome assembly GCA_009830355.1 of Cherax destructor. NCBI lineage: Eukaryota > Metazoa > Arthropoda > Malacostraca > Decapoda > Parastacidae > Cherax > Cherax destructor. Next base: position 12,316 of record WNWK01032695.1, read on the forward strand.
CAGAGAGGTCCATGGCCCCTCTCCGAGGCACCCTAAGTTCCAGAGTCATCCATGGCCCATCCCCGGGCCACCCTAAGTTCCAGAGAGGTCCATGGCCCCTCTCCGAGGCACCCTAAGTTCCAGAGTCATCCATGGCCCATCCCCGAGTCACCCTAAGTTCCAGAGTCATCCATGGCTCCTCCCCGGCCACCCTAAAAGACGTTTTCGAATGTTGTTTCCAAGAGACTTTAGATAACATTGAAATTTATGCAAACCAATCTTTAATTTTTGTGGATAACTGGAGGCGAGAAATTATATGACTAAGGTTTCTAAACTTAGTTTAATTCCTAGAATCCAAGAATCCAAATTCAATGAAAGTTTATATTGTACATACGAGTATATATACAAGGAGGAACCATTCGAGAAGCCAGTAGTTACTTTAAAAAAGTTGAAATACGTAGAATTATAGAGATAATCACACGGAGAAAATAACTTATCATCGAATGCTGAAAGAACCTTTTATCAAGATTGATATACTGATCACATCGACTCCAGACTGAGGCACTGACTACCTTAAACACCTTCCGGTCTTCCACTGGATTGGACTGATCAGGCGAATCGCTTGCACAGTAAAGATACCCAGGTGTTGCACAAGAACCTCAGTCATCAACTTGCCGGTTTTCTGATCCATTTATCCAACGAATATTATATTTAATAGGTTGAACGGAAGATTAGTACTGAAACTTTAAATTCACTGTCTTGATATTTTAGTACCATTAATGGAAACTAAAACAGAATCTCACGATATTAAAAGTTAATGAGGTAATATTGCTGGTTGACTCATTTTACCTGATTCTAGGCTCACACAGCTGAGGGTCAGCTGTCTGGACTGGCAGTCATCTTATTCACTAAGATATTTTACAAGAGGTGGACAATGTCGCTAACGACTGACTAAATCTGGTAATCGGAAGATCTTTCCAGAATAAGAGACCTATGAAACTCCTTGTGGGTTTACCTCTTAGTATTGACTATAATAATAATAGGAAGTCTGAATCATAACTGAAATCAAATGCATGAATAATTTAATATTATTTTTTAATGCATAAATGTGAATGCTGCAGAAACATACATAGTTAAATTATACATAGTTACGTATACTCTGGTAAAGGGCAGCCACCAAGTATTATCCTCCTGCTAAATGAATGTGTAACTGAAACATTGATTGTTTTACACAGCAGTAAGATTGCTGGTGTCTTTTATTCTGTCTCACCAACACGGAAGTTGACAAATATATTTTGTTACTTCTACTTACATATACGTGTGTGTGTGTGTGTGTGTGTGTGTGTGTGTGTGTGTGTGTGTACATACCCATCTGAGTTTTCTTCTGGTTTTTTTAATAGTTATTGTTTTTGTATTATTTGCTTTCATCTCCATGGGGAAGTGGACGGGAATTCTTCCCCCGAAAGCTATGTGTATCTTAAGAGGCGACTAAAATGCCTGGAGCAAGAGGCTAGTAACTCCTTCTCATGTATAAATGACTAAATTTAAAAAGAACATTTTAAAATTGTGATGCTTGAAGCTACTCGGATATAGTACGGATAAGAAAAAGTTGAATGTGAATACTACGATTGAAGAAAAGCTGGATCTTCTAGCTCTAAACGAAACAAAAGTGAAGGGGGTAGGAAATTTTAAGTGTAGAGTAATGAATGGGATTAGGTCATTAGGTCACAAATGTATCTGAGGGAGTTAAACCTAAGAAAAGAGTAGTTGTAATGTTGAATGATTAGTTATGGAAGGATAAGAGGAATATAAATGTAGAAATTCAAGGATTATGTGGATTAAAATAAGGGTGGGATGAGAAAAATAGGTTATACAAAACGTTTATGCACCTGGAGAAGAGAGGAGTATACAGGAGATAGAGATTTTGGAAGAAGTTAGTGTTAAAGGAATTTTGAAGTGAGAAAGTATTTGTGGTAAGGGACCTAAATGATAAAATGGGAAAAACTGCAGGTATTATCAAGATATTATCAACTTTTGAGAGAAAGATAAGCTAGAGAGAATCAGGTAATGAAGAGGATGTTGAAGAGGTATGGGATAGATTTAAGAACGCAGTGTTAGTATGCAGCAGAAGTTTGTGGATATTGGAGAGTGGGTGCGGAAGAAAAGAAGAGAGTGGTAAGGGAGATAAAAGGTAGCATATGAGAAGTTTTACAAAAACAGAAGTGATATAAGTAGGGCGGAATATATGGAGAGCTAAAGAAAGATTAAGAGAGTGTTGGGGGAGTGTAAGAGAGCAAGTGAGAGTGGGTGAGGTTTTGTCAACAAATTTTTGATGAGAATGACAAAAAGTATTGGAGTGATATTAATAATCTGAGAAAATCTCTAGAGTGCAATTGACAAGTGAAGTAGCAGCAGCAACACACACCCAACAGAGGCATTCGTGAGCTTCCCAGTACTCGGGCTTCAGTCCAAAGCTGGGGTGTGACTCCAAAAGGATCCAGTGCTTGCTGCCTTTGCACCTCCTGAAATGGTCGGGCCATGCAGCTGCCACACCCTTTGAGATCAGTGTGGGGGTTTGAGGCAGCCCATGATGCCTAGCCTCTTCCTCCGAACCCTATGGGGGTGGGGTAAGGGGCTAGGCCTGGGAACAGTTGGTCCCAGACGATGAAGAGGTACTTATACTCCTCCCATGGCAGACATTGGTCTGAGACACCCACGACATGGTGCCAAGGCGGGGCCTCTTCTTGAAAAGGCCGGCCCGGGCGATTATAACGGCAATCTACTATGAGAAAATCTAGGGAACTAATGAATTTCCCAAATTTTTAAAAAAAGAGGAAAGTTATTAGAAAAGGAGGCAGAGGAATTGGGAATATAGAGGGAATATTTTGAGGAGCTGTTGTATGTAGAAGAGGGAGAGAATAGGCAATGATTTTATGCATTGGAAAGGGGAGGTATAAGATAATTAATAATGAAAAAAACGGGGATGGCATAATGATTTATTCTATAGAGATATTATTGAAATATACTATTTTTTAGTATTTTTTAATATCAAGCATATAAAGACCAAATTAAAAAAAAAATAAAAAAAAAAGTTCTATATTTGAGAAAAAAGTGAAGCTATTTTTGGGAAAACTTCAGATTTATTGTTGTGGCCACTGTGGGCCCACTGTGGCCATCAGATAGTCTTTAGTCTTATGCATCGTTAGTCTTAAAGGAATTTATTTTTGTTAACCATCGACCGTTTCCCACCAAGGAGGGTGACCCGGGAAAAAAAGAAACCCTTTCATCGTTCACTCCATCACTGTTTGCCAGAGGCGTGCCCAAACTACAGTTATAAAACTGCAACTTAACGGCACCCCTTCCCTTTAGAGTGCCGGCATTATTCCCACCCCCAGGACTAGTCCAGCCTACCGTTTTTTGGCCAAAGTACGGCCCGCAGGCCCTGCGCCTCCCAAGGTTTCATGCGGCCCGCCAAGATACGTCATATACTCACGTTATTTGGGGACAAAATGTTAGTAAAAAAAAAATTTCCCACGCAACGCCAAAAAATTTGGGGAACCCAAACTTTTTCTGTTCCACAAATGATTACTTTTCCCAGTTTGGGGCTACTTTTAAAAAGGTTAAATTTTCCGGGTATAAACCAAAAATTAATAAATTTGTGAGATATATCTTTTCGTAACAAGCGAATTCAAACGTTGAGGAGAAAGTCGTAAGAAAAACAAATTTTTTGCCAAACCGAACTTTTTGTTTTCTTCAAAACACGTTTTTTGGACCCCGCAATTTTCCGAGGTCGGGAACACTGGATTATATTGATTTTCATTTACCCAGATCCCAAAAAGAGATAAGATTCCCTTTTTTATTTCGATAGCTTTTTTTATCTGACAAATTTCCCCGAAATGATTTTTTCAAAACTTTTCAAACAAAACATTGAAGCAAAATGTTTTTTTAACAGAGAGACTAAAAGGTATTTTTTTACTGACGATGGAGAAATGATGTTTTTTCAAAAATTTTGTGCAAAATTAATTTTAAAAGGCCCTTTTGAAAACCCAAAACACGCTAACTTTGGCCCAAAATTTTATAAAATAAATACCCCTAAAGCAATTGATCTTGTGAAAGTTTAAGAAACAGCAACTGTGTTTGAAAAATTTCATTTTACAAAAAAAACGCAAAAAGGGAAGCTTTTTGCATTGGCCAAAAAAATTAAAAAAACAAGTCTTTTTAAACAGAATTTATTAAAGTTGCATTGTTGAGGCTTTAGGTTTGGCGGAAAAAAGAAAAAGTAGTCCCATTTGTGACGAAAAAATTTGCTGATGAAATTTGCGGGAATATTCAAAAATCTTTAAAACATCATTTTCCGTGGCTTAAAAGGCTTTAAAGTATGTAATCAGAAATCCAAACTGATTTACATCAAAGGGAATTAGAAAAATTTGAGATTAAGAGGGAAATTTTTATCTATGGGGTCTCCCAAAAACATTTACTGGAAAAAAAATTTTTAAAAAAGTGTTTCAGTGTAACGGTCTGGGTTAAGCCCCCATAAACTGGCAAATATTCAACGTGGGCCCTTCACTCAAAAAAATTCTGGCTTTTGGGAAATTTATCAATGATAAAACGGTTTTCCCTGCCCGTCGTTGCCTTTTACCCATCATCAAGAAACCTCGCGTCTTCTTTAAAAATCAAACATGTTATGGATCATTGGGGCAGTGAATTTGGAAGACACGGGGGGGGAACACTGAATTCCGAAGTTTCTTAAAAGGGAAAAAAATGGTATAAAAAAACCGAAAAAGGAAAAAAAAACAAAACGTAAATGTGATCCTTTTTTAAAAAGTTTAAGGGGGGTTTTTTGGGACAGACAGATCTTCGGCCCATAAACCTGGGGGAAACATAAGGATAAATTTTTATGCATTTTTCGGAAACATCGAGGCAAATTTTTTTGACGGTGTAAAAACAAATGTCCTTTAACATAGAAAAGTACAAAGAGGGGGTGGCCCCAAAAGAGATTGTCATGTTTTTTGATATGAAAAACATCTCGGGCTTTTTAAAGGAAATGGAGAGTGACGAATGGGTCTGTGATTTTTTTTGCTGTGGACATTATAAAAGTTTGGGAATGGGGCTAAAAAAAATTACAAAGAAAAAGGTTTATTTGCCAGAATTGTCCCGGGAAAGGGAAAGCCTTTCAATAAAAAACAAACTTTTTTGCCGCGGGGAATGAAAAAAACTTTGTTTTTTTTCCCCGGGAAAACAGGAGCTGTTCCACAAGAAATTTTTTCAGAAAAGAACATTTCCCCAGAATTTTGCTGATTTCAAGGTAATTGACAGTTTGATTTGTTTCAGTTTCACCTTTTCCCTGTGACACCGAAACACCCACTAAAAACCGCAGGGGGAACTATGACTTGAAGCCAAGTTTTTGGGAGATTTAAAAGAAAACCAAATTTTTATTATCTCTGTTTCAAAAAAGTTCCCAAAATCTAAAAAAAAATTGCAAGATGTTTGTGTTGTTTGTATCAATTTAAATTTTGGAGCAGACTTTTTTTCTATAGTGAAAGTTAACAAGTAAAAAAACAGATCACTTCCCCCACAGACTCAAATCTTCAGTCAGTGTTAAGGATCAGCACAAGCAACTTGACATCTAATTTTAACAAACTGGTAAATGACTGTAGTCAGATTCATCATTTTCTTTGGGGACATTGTTCTGTTACTTACTTGAGTTACTTTGTTTTTCAAATAAAAAGGGGTTTCATGTACAGTTTTTTTACTTTAAAAAAAAAATTGTTTTTTTTTTTTAAAAAAATTTCATTTTGCCTATTTTTTTATATTAATTATTTTTTCTTAATATATGGGTCTTTTAAAAATTTTGAATTTCTGAATGGGCCCCCAAAATGAAAAATTTTAGAGCAGGGGGGGGACCCCTTTCTCTAAAACAAAGGGTAAAAAATGTAACCATCGTGTTGACTGGGTTAAAAACCATATTACAAAATCTACGTTGTTTATATATTTCCAAGCAACAAGGTTCAAACTGTGGGATACTGTCAACAAGGTTCAAACTGATTCAGCTTCGAAATGGAAAAGGAGACTGAACTGAGTATCTATAAAAGGAGAAAACGAAAACTTTTAGTACGCTAAATTTTACGGGTTAAATATGGGGCAGAAATATGGCAATAAAATACGTAAATTGAGACAATAGCAGAGACCTGGAGAAAGAGAAAGGAAAAGAAAGTGTGCCAGACAGAAGGCGGAAAAGGAAATAGGCTGATGAGCAAAGGGTTTGGGGAAACATTGAAAATTGGGTTAAATATTTTGTTAGTGGGGTGGAGGGGAAGGACCTGCCAGTATAGGCCAACAGGCCTGCTGCAGGAAATTTTTCCCCATTTATGTTCTTATGTTTAGCGAGACCGAGGACCTTTCCACCATCATTTTTAATGACTCCAGATTGAGCGGAAGGAAAACTGGGGAGAAAAGTATCAGTTAATGAGGTTAGTATCTCAGCCAAAAACAACTCAAACTGGGGTGCAAAACTTTCAGGAAGAGCGTGAGTAAAGGGGGGAACGCGAGGGAAACTGTGAGGCAGTTAAAGGGACATATCCCGCACAGCAAAAAGAGAACACAAAAAAAAAGACAAACCCTTTTTTTTTAGCCAATCTCACTTTTAACATATATTCAGGGGGACGAATAAAAACCCGGAGGGGAAAATCTCAGAAAAAAAAAAAAGTGGATGAGCAGTGTGAAAGTCGTTATGACCAGCAAGACGGTGGAAAGACACTCACAGCCAACAAAACTGAGTTTTTCAGTGTAAGTCGGTATCTCCGGGGGTAATTGGGAAGGTGAACGAAAGTGTTAAAATAGGATGAGGGCAAATGATGAAGTCTAGTTCTGGACTACATTTTGTGGGTGGTGGGTAACGTGACTAAAAGCAGTGACTGGTATGTTTTAACTAACAATAATTCCCAAAGCATCTAAAAAATGCGAAAAAAAGAGTTCATCACGATGATGAGTATTAAAAACAACCTGAGCATCAGAGGGAATGGAATTTTATCTGTACAGTCATGAAGTACGTCAGTGAGGGATGGGAAAAAAGTATAGTATAGTAATAATAATAATAAAAAAAATAATCAATTCTACAAGCACATGTACAACATACAGACCTAACTAACGTAAATATCTAAAAAGCCCATTATTTTGACATTTGGGGGCAAATTAAGTCAATTTTTCCCCAAGGATGGACCCCCACCAGCGTCAATACCCAGGTCCTATCTCTGCCAAATGAGCATGGACAGCAGGTGTCTTGGGGAAAAACTCCCCAGTATTTCCACGGGACCAGGGGTCAACAATTCCTCTATGTGTGAGTAGAGGGCTCCACCCCAGCTTCGGACACTTATAAGATTAAAAAGGAATCTTTTTTTTTTTTTACTATGTTAATTTTTCAAGCCCCCTAAATTTGTTTCGTTTTTTTTTACTGAGGTGAAGAGGGTTTGGATAAATTAGGTTACCAGACCCTTTAAAATTTTATATTTAAACTCAAATAATAAGAAAAATTTTGGGGTATGATATATCTGTCTTCAAATATGTCTGATAATAACTTGCTGTGGGAGAAAGAGCTGAGAACCGAGCGGGTATTGAGAAGTCTCGTTCAAAATAGCAGATAAAAGAAGAGAGATAGGGGAATGATCAACCAAAAGCAATGGTTGTTTTAACAAGGAGGAAGCTGCAACCACAAAGAATCATTCTAAGAAAACGGATAGCATCCTAGAAAAATCTTTTGGGCCCCTGGTAGACTGTCATTGGAGTTCATAGAAAAAAAATCAATGGAAAAAAAAGGCCCGAAGAATGTTGAGGAGGGGGTGGGGACATGAAAATGAAAGGAGAAAAGCATCTTCAAAATGAAAAATGCATTGATTTGTAATGAACAACATCCCCTTTCAACCAAGGAAATACTATCTTCCTTTAAATTTCTAAACACAATCAGGTGTGCACCATCTGGACTCAATGTATGGCAACCCATTCTCTGGGGAAATCTCATACACCACCAAGATGATCGGGTTACGTATCCCACGAAAGGGTATCCGTGTAGAGTGTAACTTCCTTCAGGGTTTCAGTGTGAAAACTATTTTTCCTGAAAGATTTCAAACTTTCAGTGTTGGGGCATCTTACATAAAGAATATTTGGGCGTCAAGGTACCCAGCCATTTTATACATGAAAATAGAAATGGGTTTATTTATTATAACAAAAAAAAATTTTTTTTTGATCGGATTAAACTTTCAATAACAGAATGTTCTGTGTAGGTGAAATTCAATTTGTCATTGAGACATAGGAGCCGATTTTGTTTCATTAAAAAAAATGTGAGGTTATTATCGGTGTAATGCTAATTGCCTTTTGAATGTCAAAAATTTTTACCCCTGTTAAATCTTGATTCAAAGATAATTTAGGTTCATAAATTGAAAATAATGATTATTGGTTTCAAAGTGAGAATTTTAAACTCTTTTGACTTCTTCAAAATTTCGCTTTTATATTGTTTCTAGGCTGTGTACTGATGTCCAAAAATTCCACCAAATGAAGGGTTGAGCCCCTGACAAACAACTAAAAACCCGCATGCCAGTGTGTTGTCCACTATCCATGCCACTGACCTGAGCACCAGTCGGAATCCTTCACTGCTGACTTGCTTCTGGTTTTTGATCTTAAGTCATGTTAAAATTTTTTAAATGTATTAACAAATCGGAAAATTTTATTTCCCCAATTCTGGTGGATGCTTTTTAAAGTTTTAGGGTTGTAAAAGGATAAAATTTCAGTTTATTAACAAAATTTAAAAAATTTAAAATGTACGAAAAATTGAGAATGAATTTGGGTATCTTGAAATTTTTATCCGATCGGCTCAAACTTTAACGTGAAAATTCTATTCCGAAAAAAACAGGTTGGTGAATAACTATTTTCAGTGAAATGACTAAATCTGCCCTTTGATGTCCCTTTTTCTTTATCTTTTTTATCAATGACAAAAAAGGTGTCTAGTGTTTAGGATATAATTTTTTTGTTCTAATATATTTAATAATTTGGATTCTTTTGGGTTAGACATGAAATGTGGGAAAGTGTCCTGTAGACAAAACCCCCGTTTTCGCATACTTCCCCTTAGAGAGAGTTGCTGGCCTAAGGCCTAGTTTCTAAAGTTCCCAACAGATGGCAACCCGGGGGTAGACCCCACACTGCCTGTCCCCTATCTCACTTTGCATGCCTGACCTTCTGTTCAGCCTCTACCCCTTTACTGGCTCCCGGCTACCCTCTAACTACGCCAGCCTTTTACCCATACAAGAATAAAAGCTTTATTTTCGGTGTACATGTAACCTCCCAGCTACCCTTCACCTATCCAGACTACCATTCTACAAGAAGAATTATTTCAGTTGTGACAGAGTGTCTCCAAAACAAGT
>WNWK01032696.1:0-21704 GCA_009830355.1 Cherax destructor
AAAGATCCACAACATCCACAGTGTTCTGCTAGAAAGATCCACAACATCCACAGTGTTCTGCTAGAAAGATCCACAACATCTACAGTGTTCTGCTAGAAAGATCCACAACATCCACAGTGTTCTGCTAGAAAGATCCACAACATCCACAGTGTTCTGCTAGAAAGATCCACAACATCCACAGTTGTGGAGAAAATTCTCCAAAGGAGGGGGGTATGCGCCCTTACTACCCTTGGTAAGGGCCCTCACCCTTTCCACCCTTAGGAAAGGGCCAGAGGAGGCGCGTCTGGCTGCATAAACAATTTAATTCATGCCAGATGTACTGTCAACAGTGTGTCAAGAATTGTGCTGACCACAGCCCCACGAGGCACCTCGTGGCACCACATGGCTGCACGAGACTGCAAAATAACAGCACGAGCGGGCAGATTGAATTTGGCCACCGCAAGAACGAGTCATACGACTCTAGTGGTCATGCGACGCGAGGCGACGTAAATCAACATAAACATTACTCGTTCGCGTCCGTTATATCATTTAATCTCCACTAACGTCGGGAAATAAGATAAGAACTCTGTTCCAGCGCGTTTAGTGTATAATATCAACATTGCAGTATATTCAGAAGTGTGCGCAGCTTCAGACTGCAAAAAGAAGAAACGTAGAGACAATCGCAAGTGAACTCCATCGAAACAAGACGGTGATTCTTCAGCGGCATTCTACAATCAAGACAGCATTTCCGCCGTATATGGTGGAGCCAACACCATCGCTCAAAGTTACACGAGCAAGGTAAGAATTGGATGTTCTTGTCAAACAGGGGACTGCGCAGTTCTTGTATTCAAGAACATTCAAATTTTTACCCACGACGGCGGTTATGCGTGGACTTTTTAGTCCAAACACGTGAGTGTAAATTCAGTCTGAAGTCAAAGACTGAAATATGGACATACGCTCCTTTGGGGCAATATATAATTATAATCCCTTGATGTTTACCTTACAGCCCTGTGGAGATTGAGGCCATAGATGGATCCCCTGAGAAGGTGTTGGTGGCGGCTGCGACATCTTGGATTCATCAAGAAGTTAAGAACCATACAGTCCACGTTATCGTTGAGGTCCCATCCTCCACAACAGTATTCTGCTAGAAAGATCCACAACATCCACAGTATTCTGCTAGAAAGATCCACAACATCCACAGTATTCTGCTAGAAAGATCCACAACATCCACAGTGTTCTGCTAGAAAGATCCACAACATCCACAGTGTTCTGCTAGAAAGATCCACCACATCCACAGTGTTCTGCTAGAAAGATTCACAACATTCACAGTGTTCTGCTAGAAAGATCCACAACATCTGTGTTTCCTTTCATCCTCTTGGAGGTCATCTTGGAGGTCATCTTGGAGGTCATCTTGGAGGTCATCTTGGAGGTCATCTTGGAGGTCATCTTGGAGGTCATCTTGGAGGTCATCTTGGAGGTCATCTTGGAGGTCATCTTGGAGGTCATCTTGGAGGTTAGCAAATTCACATTCCGTTTCGATTCGCAATGCAGCAACAAATATATTTAGATGTTACTACTCATTTTCTTTCTTATTCTGTCTAGTAGTATTCTTAACTGTTGACCCCCCCCCCTCCTCTATTTCCCTTATCTTCCAAAACTGTGTATGTGTATTTGCCTAACTGTGGTTACAGGAGTCGAGTCACAGCTCCTGGCCCAGTCTCTTCAGTGGTGGCTACTAGGTCACTCTTGATGGTCCATGAGCGTTATCATACCTCTTCTTAAAGCTATGTATGGATCCTGCCTCCACTACATCACTTCCCAGACTATTCCACTTCCTGACAACTCTGTGACTGAATAAATACTTCCTAACATCCCTGTGATTCATCTGAGTCTTCAACTTCCAACTGTGACCCCTTGTTGTTGTGTCCCATCTCTGGAACATCTTGTCTCTATCCAACTTGTCGATTCCTCTCAGTATTTTATATGTCATTATCATATCCCCCTCTCTCTCTCCTGTCTTCCAGTGTCGTCAGGTCACTGTGTGTGTGTGTGTATGTGTGTGTGTGTAGGAGCGTGCTTGCTTGTGCGTGAGTGCGCGTGCGTGCGAGTACTGTATACAGGAAGCAGCGGTGGGAATGGAAGGAAATCTCTCGTTGTAAAGAAGAAACCCAGTAACAATTACACAGCACAGATACGATTTTTGGTGGATTTCCTGTGTTGGTATTCAGGTCTCCTTCTCACCTTCGTCATGTGAAGACAAGCAAGAGATGAACACTCCTTGATTAACACTTGTCTTAAGAGCCTCCATTCACTGCTCGACTCCAGCTCCTGGGATTAGGAATAGAAGAAGGTGCAAGTGAAGAAGGAGGAGGGAAGGAAAAGGAGGTGCGAGAAGAGGATAGCAGTAGGTCCCAAGGAGGTTGACAAGAGGAAAGTATCGAAGAAAGAGTCGGAGGAAAGGCGCCGATGCGTTGCCTCTGTAAAGTAATCGCAGACAAAGGAAATGAGGCAAGAAAGGGGGAGAGAGAGAGAGAGAGAGAGAGAGAGAGAAGTTTCTAAATTTATTTTCACTAATAAATGAATATTTTGAATTTTAATTAAAAAACAAATTTATTTATCAAAGAAGTAATTCTGGTTACAAGAAAATTATTCCATGTTTTATTAAAAACTTCATGTAAAAGATGTAATTATGTTCAGAATGTTTGTTGTTGTGTCTTTTTCCTGTCAGACTTACTGTTGTGTATTTCTGTCAGCTTACTGTTGTGTCTTTGTTTCTTGTCAGACTTACTGTTTGTGTCTTTTTCCTGTCAGACTTACTGTTGTGTCTTTGTTTCTTGTCAGACTTACTGTTTGTGTCTTTGTTTCTTGTCAGACTTACTGTTTGTGTCTTTGTTTCCTGTCAGACTTACTGTTGTGTCTGTTTCCTGTCAGACTTACTGTTGTGTCTTTGTTTCTTGTCAGACGCTACTGTTCCGTGACTGTTTCCGTCGATTACTGTTGTTTTGTTTCTGTCAGCCTTGATGTGCCGCTGAACTGTTGTTTATTTACTCGTTTTTATTTTACAGTAGTTGAGTGGTAGTTCCTGGAAATGTCGGACTTCTTTCACTGTAACTTCGTGACTTATTTAGTACAGTTGTTGACTGTCGTGACTTTCTTCTATACCAGTGTAACTGTCGAGACTGTCTTCATACATGTAACTGTCGTGACTGTCTTCTTACCAGTGTAACTGTCGAGACTGTCTTCTATACCAGTGTAACTGTCGGACTGTCTTCTATACCAGTGTAACTGTCGGACTGTCTTCTATACCAGTGTAACTGTCGAGACAGTCTTCTATACCAGTGTAACTGTCGGACTGTCTTCTATACCAGTGTAACTGTCGAGACTGTCTTCTATACCAGTGTAACTGTCGAGACTGTCTTCTATACCAGTGTAACTGTCGTGACGGTCTTCTATACCAGTGTAACTGTCGAGACTGTCTTCTATACCAGTAACTGTCGAGACAGTCTTCTATACCAGTGTAACTGTCGTGACTAGTCTTCTATACCAGTGTAACTGTCGAGACTGTCTTCTATACCAGTGTAACTGTCAGACTGTCTTCTACCAGTTAACTGTCGTAGTCTTCTATACCAGTGTAACTGTCGGACTGTCTTCTATACCAGTGTAACTGTCGAGACTGTCTTCTATACCAGTGTAACTGTCGAGACTGTCTTCTATACCAGTGTAACTGTCGAGACTGTCTTCTATACCAGTGTAACTGTCGTGACTGTCTTCTATACCAGTGTAACTGTCGAGACTGTCTTCTATACCAGTGTAACTGTCGTGACTGTCTTCTATACCAGTGTAACTGTCGAGACAGTCTTCTATACCAGTGTAACTGTCGTGACTGTCTTCTATACCAGTGTAACTGTCGAGACAGTCTTCTATACCAGTGTAACTGTCGAGACTGTCTTCTATACCAGTGTAACTGTCGAGACTGTCTTCTATACCAGTGTAACTGTCGAGACAGTCTTCTATACCAGTGTAACTGTCGTGACTGTCTTCTATACCAGTGTAACTGTCGAGACAGTCTTCTATACCAGTGTAACTGTCGAGACAGTCTTCTATACCAGTGTAACTGTCGAGACAGTCTTCTATACCAGTGTAACTGTCGTGACTGTCTTCTATACCAGTGTAACTGTCGAGACTGTCTTCTATACCAGTGTAACTGTCGAGACTGTCTTCTATACCAGTGTAACTGTCGAGACTGTCTTCTATACCAGTGTAACTGTCGAGACTGTCTTCTATACCAGTGTAACTGTCGAGACTGTCTTCTATACCAGTGTAACTGTCGAGACTGTCTTCTATACCAGTGTAACTGTCGAGACTGTCTTCTATACCAGTGTAACTGTCGAGACTGTCTTCTATACCAGTGTAACTGTCGAGACTGTCTTCTATACCAGTGTAACTGTCGTGACTGTCTTCTATACCAGTGTAACTGTCGAGACAGTCTTCTATACCAGTGTAACTGTCGTGACTGTTTTCTATACCAGTGTAACTGTCGCGACTGTCTTCTATACCAGTGTAACTGTCGTGACTGTCTTCTATACCAGTGTAACTGTCGAGACAGTCTTCTATACCAGTGTAACTGTCGTGACTGTCTTCTATACCAGTGTAACTGTCGTGACTGTCTTCTATACCAGTGTAACTGTCGTGACTGTCTTCTATACCAGTGTAACTGTCGTGACTGTCTTCTATACCAGTGTAACTGTCGTGACAGTCTTCTATACCAGTGTAACTGTCGTGACTGTCTTCTATACCAGTGTAACTGTCGTGACTGTCTTCTATACCAGTGTAACTGTCGTGACTGTCTTCTATACCAGTGTAACTGTCGTGACTGTCTTCTATACCAGTGTAACTGTCGTGACTGTCTTCTATACCAGTGTAACTGTCTTCTATACCAGTGTAACTGTCGTGACTGTCTTCTATACCAGTGTAACTGTCGAGACTGTCTTCTATACCAGTGTAACTGTCGAGACTGTCTTCTATACCAGTGTAACTGTCGAGACTGTCTTCTATACCAGTGTAACTGTCGTGACAGTCTTCTATACCAGTGTAACTGTCGTGACTGTCTTCTATACCAGTGTAACTGTCGAGACTGTCTTCTATACCAGTGTAACTGTGGAGACTGTCTTCTATACCAGTGTAACTGTCGTGACTGTCTTCTATACCAGTGTAACTGTCGTGACTGTCTTCTATACCAGTGTAACTGTCGTGACTGTCTTCTATACCAGTGTAACTGTCGTGACTGTCTTCTATACCAGTGTAACTGTCGTGACTGTCTTCTATACCAGTGTAACTGTCGTGACTCTCTTCTATACCAGTGTAACTGTCGTGACTGTCTTCTATACCAGTGTAACTGTCGTGACTGTCTTCTATACCAGTGTAACTGTCGAGACTGTCTTCTATACCAGTGTAACTGTCGAGACTGTCTTCTATACCAGTGTAACTGTCGAGACTGTCTTCTATACCAGTGTAACTGTCGAGACTGTCTTCTATACCAGTGTAACTGTCGTGACTGTCTTCTATACCAGTGTAACTGTCGAGACAGTCTTCTATACCAGTGTAACTGTCGAGACTGTCTTCTATACCAGTGTAACTGTCGTGACTGTCTTCTATACCAGTGTAACTGTCGAGACAGTCTTCTATACCAGTGTAACTGTCGAGACTGTCTTCTATACCAGTGTAACTGTCATGATTGGCGTTTCTTCTGCATGACTTCTCAAAAGATGCCGCCGCTTCACAACTAGGTGTGAAATTTCACACCTCAGTGTTAACGACGCTTCCGGTCCCGCACTTCGCCCTCATTTCTTTTTTTTTGACCCCCCCCCCTTCCCCCCATTCTCATTTTTTTCCGCTCCTCCCCGTGGCTCCGCCCCCTACCCTCTAAGGACCAATGAGGTTGTCAGATTTTCCGGGAGTGTTGCCAAATTTATCTACTTCTCGAGAATGTTGCCAAATTTAATCTGTTTCTCCAGTGTTGCCAGCTTTACGCACTTTTCGAGAATGATGCCAAATTCCCATTTATTTTTCAGAATTTTGTGTGGGATCTCCAATTCCTCGAATCATGACCTCCCTCTCCATCGAGTAAACAAGCTTTCCCCTCACTTCCATCCCTGCTCCATGTCCTTGGATCAACGTTTTAGAATTTTTGGATTTTTCAATTTTTTTTTGAGTTATCCCTTAAAATTTCTCAAGACTAAGTATATAAGTGGTAAGCATACAAATGGTAGACATAGTCAATGAGGCCTGGTCACAGACCGGGCCGCAGGGGCGTTGACCCCTGGAATTCTCTCCAGGTAATGAAGGTCCCCCCTACAGGTACAACAAGATGAATCAAGATAGGTGGAGTTTACCCTCAAGTAAAGACATGTGGGTGTGACGTCACGGGCGACCACCAAATACATGTCACGTTTGTACAACCCACAAGTGCCAGGTACTGGAGGGTCGCCCTCCACTCTCCAGTTTATCAACAGGTCACAACACATGGTTTACACTCAATGTTAGTCACTTTCACAATTTTCATTCACAACTTTTGACTCGTAACCCACAACATTTCTCATTACCAACTCTTTATTCAACAACTTTTCACTTATATATTTTCATTTAAAATATTCACATAATACCATTATTTTCATTAAAATTTACGCAAAATCAAAATTAATTTCACTAAAATTCTAATAAAATCCTCTCTATACCCCATCTCCTTGAATCCACATAGAGATTATTATAATAATAGGGGAGCGCTATACTCAACTCATAACCCACAACACACATTTTTCACTCATTACCCGCAATTTTTCGCGTTTTTGCTAATTCATCAAAAAGATACAAGTCACAACTCACAACACCCCAACAAGCCTCATCATTTCTCATCCATCACACTATAAGGCCTCAATTTCACTTTTCTCAATAGTACCCACAAAGACACAATTTTTCACTCATAACTCACATGTTACATTTTCACATTTTTTTTAATTCTCAACTTTTCACTTATAATACCCACAACATCGGCAATTCAACAGATATAACCAATGCTCTGATACAATTCTACTGGATTATACCAACACTCTCTACACCAACTCTAGAAGTCTACTGCTCTATGCCTGGTGAGGGTCGCCTATCACCTCCAGAGAGAGGATTTGAGGTACGTACATCCCCCAACCTGAAATAAGATCACAGGACAGAGGCCAGCAAGAACACCTGTGTTAATTTACATTTTGGTTGGTGAGGTCACAGGACAGATGCCAGCGTGAGCACCTGCATCTCCAGACTGCGCCATGACATGAAAGTGTGAAGTCAGTCTGTGACCTCACCTAACCACACACAATTATCTCAAGACACAACAAGACACATTTTCACTCATAACCCACCCATCTTCCAGCACCTCACCTCCATTAATACCAACAACTCACTACAGATCACAAAACACTCATTTTTATACACATCTCTGAACATAAAATCATGTTTACCAAAATCTAAGATCACTCAACTCAAAAAAAAACCCCACTAAGATCAACATCAACTAACACATGGTTTATACACATTCCCATGAAAACACTATAACCAATCTCACTAATACTATGATCACACAACACACTCAGTTTTATAAATATTTCAAGATGTTAAAATCATCACTATCAATTTTTCTGCTGATAAATCTTCAATCTCATTACCTTACCTGCAGGAACTCACAACACCAACTATTAAAGTACGTTTTGGGATAGCATTTGAAGACTCCCAATTAACATCTGAAGACTCCCAATTAACATCTGAAGACTCCCAATTAACATCTGAAGACTCCCAACTAACATCTGAAGACTCCCAACTAACATCTGAAGACTCCCAACTAACATCTGAAGACTCCACTAACATCTGAAGACTCCAACTAACATCTGAAGACTCCCAACTAACATCTGAAGACTCCCAACTAACATCTGAAGACTCCCAACTAACATCTGAAGACTCCCAACTAACATCTGAAGACTCCCAACTAACATCTGAAGACTCCCAACTAACATCTGAAGACTCCCAACTAACATCTGAAGACTCCCAACTAACATCTGAAGACTCCCAACTAACATCTGAAGACTCCCAACTAACATCTGAAGACTCCCAACTAACATCTGAAGACTCCCAACTAACATCTGAAGACTCCCAACTAACATCTGAAGACTCCCAACTAACATCTGAAGACTCCCAACTAACATCTGAAGACTCCCAACTAACATCTGAAGACTCCCAACTAACATCTGAAGACTCCAACTAACATCTGAAGACTCCCAACTAACATCTGAAGACTCCCAACTAACATCTGAAGACTCCCAACTAACATCTGAAGACTCCCAACTAACATCTGAAGACTCCCAACTAACATCTGAAGACTCCCAACTAACATCTGAAGACTCCCAACTAACATCTGAAGACTCCCAACTAACATCTGAAGACTCCCAACTAACATCTGAAGACTCCCAACTAACATCTGAAGACTCCCAACTAACATCTGAAGACTCCCAACTAACATCTGAAGACTCCCAACTAACATCTGAAGACTCCCAACTAACATCTGAAGACTCCCAACTAACATCTGAAGACTCCCAACTAACATCTGAAGACTCCCAACTAACATCTGAAGACTCCCAACTAACATCTGAAGACTCCCAAGACTAACATCTGAAGACTCCCAACTAACATCTGAAGACTCCCAACTAACATCTGAAGACTCCCAACTAACATCTGAAGACTCCCAACTAACATCTGAAGACTCCCAACTAACATCTGAAGACTCCCAACTAACATCTGAAGACTCCCAACTAACATCTGAAGACTCCCAACTAACATTTGCATACTCCCAGATTACTTTGAGCACCTCCAAAATAACATTTAAATACTCCCAAATAACAATTGACATCTCTAACTCATCCACCAAATTACATTCTCAATCACACATTTCATTAACTGAATATTACACTCATAATAAAAGTTTACTCACTCATTCTTAGACTTTACAACATAAACACAAAAAATTAAGACATACACTTAGGACATGAGCTCAAATATTTAAGACATAAGACATGATCACCACCAACTTAAACATATCACGTACACAAAAAAAAATCTAAGCCAACCTCCAACTTAGACATGACATGATCATCGAAAAACATGACGATCACTATGCTATGATCACTAAAGACATGTTAACTAATCACCATATCACTCAAATATAGATATGTACACTTAAGTCATATGAAGCCATAATTTTTACACAAAAAAAAAATCTCCAAATCATAAAACTAACACGACCACAAAAAACTAGAATTACAAAGTATTCAGTAGTAACGTACTAAAATATTATAATTTGTAAGCCGCTGCTCATGTATGAGCTGCATATGTAACAGCTGCAAATATATGCTTGTGTATTTGTATGCATTCATATGTGTTTGCATGTGGGTATGTATACTTGTGTGTGTGTATATTTGTGTTCGTATGTACGTACTTGGCAATATTTCGTGATTGTACATAACTTTGCATTACAAGCTTCAAGGAGAACAAGTTTGTAGAAGAAAACAAACCCAAGTCTCAACTTGAAGTTAATCTCAAATTAGTTTTCTTACATATATATGCATATACACAGCATATCTGTACATGTGTGCATATATGTGTATACGAGTGCATGTTTCTGCATATGGATATGTATGGGCATGTATGCTTGTGCATGTGATAACGGAGGCCTTTGTTGATGCAATCAACACATTAGGAGCTCGCAATGTTGCAGAAACAGTAGGATTCTGGAGAGAGTCGTTCAACTGAACGAATCTGCCTGGATTTCTTTCTGTTACTGCAACATTGCAAGCTCCTGATGTGTTGATTGCAACACGGAAGGCTTATAGCTATCATTCAACTCCCCCTGTGGTTATTTTGTATCTTTTATCACTCGTTGACGATTATTACATATACATGTGAGTGTATTCACGTACATATGTATACCTGCATGCACTGTAATACAAGTCTAGAGATGAACTCTTTAAAGACTGCAATAACAGAAGAGAAATACTCTGCGGTCATTTCCGTGAGATTCCCGTAGAGCTTTACAGCTCTCAAACCTTCATCCTTCAGTGTGTTTCCGAGGCTGACTTACGAAGCTTGATCTGTCGTTTATAATAAATCACTGATACCAAAAACTGATCATAACGAAATTCACGTAGTATACACGGAGCATATATGGAGAGGGTTCGAAGGGTCAACGCCCCCGCGGCCCCGTCTGTGACCTGGCCATAACAATTGAAGGAATATGCAGTACTGCTATGTATAGATATGCAACTATTCCTTTTAATCCGCATCACGAATATTCATAGATGTGATACATGTTAAGAGAGACACTGGTTAACAGTAGAAAGTGATTTCAGAGACAACTGATATAAAGTGGGACTTTACCTTAGTAATGGTGGGCCAACTATCCCATAATAGCTGTCACTTCTCACTTACCTGCAAGGTAAATAGTATTTATTAGAACACGAATCATGCCCCAGATATTCCATTCAAACTACACCTTCAGCTAGCGCTCTAGGGCATACCTTTTAACCTCCATCCTCTTCAGTCATTCCCGTTTATAGCTTTTAACCTCCACCTTCTTCAATCATTTCCCAGATATACCTATTAACCCACACCTACAAACATTCCTAGTTATGCCCTTCAACCGGCTAATTCAGCAAGCATGCCCAGGTGTACTGTTCAACCCGCATTTTCTACAAGTATCCATATTTAAAGCCTTTAGCAGGCACCAAGCACCCTCAGTTACACCCATCAGCGCGCACCTTCAGCAAGTTTCCAATTGAATCCTTTAGCGCGCATATTCAACAAGCACTCTCAGTTGTATCCTTCAGCACGCACCCCCAGGTGTATCCTTCAGCACGCACCCCAGGTGTATCCTTCAGCACGCACCCTAGGTGTATCCTTCAGCACGCACCCCAGGTGTATCCTTCAGCACGCACCCCAGGTGTATCCTTCTGCACGCACCCCCAGGTGTATCCTTCAACACGCACCCCCAGGTGTATCCTTCAGTACGCACCCCCAGGTGTATCCTTCAGCACGCACCCCCAGGTGTATCCTTCAGCACGCACCCCAGGTATATCCTTCAGCACGCACCCCCAGGTGTATCCTTCAGCACGCACCCCAGGTGTATCCTTCAGCACGCACCCCAGGTGTATCCTTCAGCACGCACCCCAGGTGTATCCTTCAGCACGACCCCCAGGTGTATCCTTCAGCACGCACCCCCAGATGTATCCTTCAGCACACACCTTCAACAAGCACTCCCAGGTGTATCCTTCAGCACACACCAACAAGCACTCCCAGGTGTATCCTTCAGCACACACCTTCAACAAGCACTCCCAGGTGTATTCTTCAGCACACACCTTCAACAAGCACTCCCAGGTGTATCCTTCAGCACACACCTTCAACAAGCACTCCCAGGTGTATCCTTCAGCACACACCTTCAACAAGCACTCCCAGGTGTATCCTTCAGCACACACCTTCAACAAGCACTCCCAGGTGTATCCTTCAGCACACACCTTCAACAAGCACCTCCAGTTGTATCCTTTGGCAAGCATCTTCAACAAGCATCTTCAACAAGCATCTCACCTACAAGCATTCACCCACACCTACAACTACGTTCATAATACAAAATTATAAATTGCTTAAATAACAAAAAGGCACAATACCGTGACTGGAACAATACACACACAACCCTGGCTTTGTCTCTGTTGATGCTTTCCTCTCTCATTACATTGTTAAATGCTCTAAACTTCAGAACACCCGTGACTTAACCTGATTCCTTCCCTTTCTTCTCTTCCCCCTTCTCCTTTTTTCTCCTATGGGTTTTCCTTTCTTTCTTCTCTTTGCCTTGTATTTGTCCTTCATTTTATTCGCCTTTCTTCCTCTCGTCCCACCCTTGCGGGCCGCTAGCCTCATTGCAGTGCTCCTTCCCATATGACTGTCTCCTCTACTACTATTACTACTACTACTACTTCCACTACTTACTCCATCATTACCCCACTCTCTTGTACCCTCCCCTGTCTGCCTGCCTATAAATACCCCTTCCTCTGTCTCTGTGTGTTAGTGTGACTTTGTAAATGGTCCAAGTCGGACCGAAACGTCGTCGTAAGCTCCTCTCTTTTATATGTGCGGGTTGTGTGCTTGACTAATTAAATCTGCTCTCACAGTAGAGTTGAATCAAAATAAATAATGTCTTTCCACTGACAAAGATGACTCGCCTTCCCATGACGCCAGGATGACTGGAGTAACCTGGAGCTTGTGGAGCCCAGGAAGACCTGGGACCCATGTGGAGCTGGAGCCCGACTGGTGCTGGAGCCCAAATGGTGCTGAGGCATTGATGCTAATATCAATTCACTTATTATCAGCACTTTATGAATACACTTCTGCTTAATAACTCTTAACAAAACTTATATCTCACTTTTGTTTTTAATGGTCGCTTTACCAACACTTGCCCACAACACTCCCTTCGCCAACACTTGCCCACAACCCTCCCTTCGCCAGCGCCCCAACCTCCTTCGCAGCTCCACAACCCTCCTTCGCCAGCACTTGCCCACAACCCTCCTTCGCCAGCACTTGCCCCAACCCTCCTTCGCCAACACTTGCCCACAACCCTCCCTTCGCCAGCACTTGCCCACAACCCTCCCTTCGCCAGCACTTGCCCACAACCCTCCTTCGCCAGCACTTGCCACAACCCTCCTTCGCCAGCACTGCCCACAACCCTCCCTTCGCCAGCACTGCCCACAACCCTCCTTCGCCAGCACTGCCCACAACCTCCTTCGCCAGCACTTGCCCACAACCCTCCTTCGCCAGCACTTGCCCTACCCTCCCTTCGCCAACACTTGCCCACAACCCTCCTTCGCCAACCTGCCACAACCCTCCTTCGCCAACACTTGCCCACAACCCTCCCTTCGCCAACACTTGCCCACAACCCTCCCTTCGCCAACACTTGCCCACAACCCTCCCTTCGCCAACCTGCCACAACCCTCCCTTCGCCAACACGCCACAACCCTCCTCCGCCAACACTTGCCCCAACCCTCCTTCCAACACTGCCCACAACCCTCCCTTCGCCAACACTGCCTCTAACCCTCCTTCGCTCAACTGCCATCAACCCTCCTTCGCCAACCGCCCACAACCCTCCTTCGCAACGCCTAACCTCCTTCGCCAACACTTGCCTACACCTCCTTCGCCAACACTTGCCCACAACCCTCTTGCCAACACTTGCCACAACCTCCTAAGAACATAAGAACATAAGAAAGGAGGAACACTGCAGCAGGCCTACTGGCCCATGCGAGGCAGGTCCAAATCTCCCACCGACTTAAGCCAATGCCCGACCCATCCAGGTCAGGTTACATTCACTTAAGGAAGGAGCACGGCATCTGACCTAGTAGCACAAACTAGTCAGGTCCAACTCACACCCACCCGCACCCACTCATATATTTATCCAGCCTATTTTTAAAACTACACAACGTTTTACCCTCTATAACTGTACTCGGGAGTTTGTTCCACTCATCGACAACTCTATTACCAAACCAATGCTTTCCTATATCCTTCCTGAATCTGAATTTATCCAACTTAAAGCCATTGCTGCGAGTCCTGTCAATACTAGATATTTTTAGCACGCTATTTACATCACCTTTATTTATTCCTGTTTTCCATTTATACACCTCAATCATATCCCCTAATTCTACGCCTTTCTAGAGAGTGCAGATTCAGGGCCCTCAGTCTATCCTCATAGGGAAGATTTCTGATACATGGAATCAACTTAGTCATCCTCCTTGTACGTTTTCCAGAGCATTTATATCCATTCTGTAATACGGTGACCAAAACTGTGCAGCATAATCTAGATGAGGCCTCACCAAGGATATATAGAGTTGAAGAACAACCTGAGGACTCTATTATTTATGCTTCTGATATGAAGCCAAGATTCTGTTCGCTTTATTGCGAACACTTATGCACTGCTGTCTTGGTTTTAGATTACTGCTAACCAGAACTCCTAAATCCTTTTCGCAATCAGTAGTATTAAGATCTATATTATTTAGTTTATATGTGGCATGGTTATTGTCCTGTCCAATATTTAGAACTTTGCATTTATCTATATTAAACTGCATCTGCCACTTCTCCGACCACTGCATCAGTCTATTCAAATCTTCCTGGAGTGCTCTAATGTCCTCATTTGAATGAATTGGACGGCCTATTTTGTGTCATCGGCAAACTTGCTATGTCGCTATTTATTCCCTCATCTATGTCGTTTATGTAGATTGTGAACAACAAGGGCCCAATACTGACCCCTGTGGAACACACGCTGTGACACTTCCCACTCTGATTTCTCCCCATTTATGCAAACTCTCTGCTGCCTATTTGTCAACCATGCCTCTATCCAGGAAAAATTTCTCCTCCTATTCCGTGTGCCTTAATTTTCCTCAATAGTCTCTGATGTGGGACTCTATCAAAAGCCTTACTGAAGTCCATATACACAATATCATATTCATTACCATGATCTACCTCCTCAAACACCTTAGTGAAAAAGTTATTAAATTTGTAAGGCAGGAACGCCCTTTTGTAAAACCGTGCTGAGATTCTTTGATTAATTTATGCTTTTCAAGATGGCTGCGAATTGCCTCGGCAATTATTGATTCCATAAATTTTCCCACTATGGAGGTTAGGCTTATTGGTCTATAGTTCGAAGCTAAGGACCTGTCACCTGCTTTGAAAATAGGTATTACATTCGCCATTTTCCACTTATTTGGCACCATGCCAGTTTGCAGTGATATGTTGAAAGATTAGCCAACGGGTTGCTAAGCTCCTCTTTACATTCCTTTAGAACCCTTGCATACAGTTCATCAGGGCCTGGGGATTTGTTAGGTTTCAATTTATCTATTTGTCTAAGGACCATGTCACTTGTGACCCTAATCGTGCATAGTTTACTATCATCCTGTTCTACATAATTAATTATTTCTGGAATATCGCTAGTATCTTCCTGTGTAAAAACTGAGAGGAAGTAAGTGTTAAACATTCTACACATTTCCTTATCACTGTCGGTGAGCTGACCTGAGTGACTTTTGAGTGGGCCTATCTTGTCCCTAATCTTACTTCTGTATACCTGAAAAAATCCTTTTGGGTTAGTCTTCGATTCTCTCGCAACTGGCGAAGGGAGTGTTGTGGGCAAGTGTTGGCGAAGGGAGTGTTGTGGGCAAGTGTTGGCGAAGGGAGTGTTGGGGCAAGTGTTGGCGAAGGAGTGTTGTCAAGTGTTGGCGAAGGGAGTGTTGGGCAAGTGTTGGCGAAGGGAGTGTTGTGGGCAAGTGTTGGCGAAGGGAGTGTTGTGGGCAAGTGTTGGCGAAGGGAGTGTTGTGGGCAAGTGTTGGCGAAGGAGTGTTGTGGGCAAGTGTTGGCGAAGGGGTTGTGGGCAAGTGTTGGCGAAGGGAGTGTTGTGGGCAAGTGTTGGCGAAGGGAGTGTTGTGGGCAAGTGTTGGCGAAGGGAGTGTTGTGGGCAAGTGTTGGCGAAGGGAGTGTTGTGGGCAAGTGTTGGCGAAGGGAGTGTTGTGGGCAAGTGTTGGCAAAGGGGAGTGTTGTGGGCAAGTGTTGGCGAAGGGAGTGTTGTGGGCAAGTGTTGGCGAAGGGAGTGTTGTGGGCAAGTGTTGGCGAAGGGAGTGTTGTGGGCAAGTGTTGGCGAAGGGAGTGTTGTGGGCAAGTGTTGGCGAAGGGAGTGTTGTGGGCAAGTGTTGGCGAAGGAGTGTTGTGGGCAAGTGTTGGCGAAGGGAGTGTTGTGGGCAAGTGTTGGCGAAGGGAGTGTTGTGGGCAAGTGTTGGCGAAGGGAGTGTTGTGGGCAAGTGTTGGCGAAGGAGTGTTGTGGGCGTGTTGGCGAAGGAGTGTTGTGGGCAAGTGTTGGCGAAGGGAGTGTTGGGGGCAAGTGTTGGCGAAGGGAGTGTTGTGGGCAAGTGTTGGCGAAGGGAGTGTTGTGGGCAAGTGTTGGCGAAGGGAGTGTTGTGGGCAATGTTGGCGAAGGGGGGTTGTGGGCAAGTGTTGGCGAAGGGAGGGTTGTGGGCAAGTGTTGGCGAAGGGAGGGTTGTGGGCAAGTGATGGCGAAGGGAGGGTTGGGCAGTGCTGGCGAAGGGAGGGTTGTGGGCAGGTTGGCGAAGGGAGGTTGGGCAAGTGTTGGCGAAGGGGTGTGGGCAAGTGTTGGCAAGGAGGTGTGGGCAGTGTTGGCCAACACTTGACAACCTCCCTTCGCCAACATTTGCCCTCAACACTCTCTGCCAACCTTGCCCAACAACCTCCTTCGCCAACACTGCCCACAACCTCCCTTCGCCAACATTTGCCCTCAACACTCCCTTCGCCAACACTTGCCCACAACACTCTCTTCACCAACACTCCCTTCACCAGTATTTAACGACACTCGCGCTAACGACACTTGTCAACATCTCTTTAGCAAAACTCGCTGTCAGCATTTCTTATCAAGTATTGTTTACAACACTTGTCAACAATGTGGTTGACAACACTTGCCCTCAGCTCTTGTTATCACTTATCCACGTTTTTGTTATCAACACTTGTTATTAACGTTCGTGTTGTTAATATTTTTGTTTTCAACATTTTTATTAGCACTTTTTACCAACACTCGTTATGAACACTTTTGTTATCAGTACTTATAATCAACACTTGAAGAACACTATACGGTTATCAACATCGTTATAAGTTCACTTTGTGAACACTTTCCTTTCTAACACTTCCCGCAGACACACTTTGTTAATTATTGTTTTAAGTACAAGCCTAAACTATGATTGCTTGATTAAGTTTAAATCCTGTCGACTACACGAGGGTCTTAAGGCTGCATGTCACTAGTCCCCCACCTGTCCAGGAGACATTGATCACTGATATGGCAACTAAATTAATCTCTCGGTGTGTATACACACATATATACATATCTTGGTGTATATATCTCTGGTGGTTAATACACAGCCAAGCGGCTTGTTGTTCAGTTGACGTGTCGCCAGACACACTGGAGACAATCTCTGAAAACGTCCCTTACAGAGCTCTGAAGCTGATCGTGAACCACAGAGCTCTGAAGCTGATCGTGAACCACAGAGCTCTGAAGCTGATCGTGAACCACAGAGCTCTGAAGCTGATCGTGAACCACAGGACTGAGTCGAGACCTCAACCTCCCTCTGAAACTTGTCGCCAATTATTTGTATTAATCAAGTTATTTGGTATTCGTGTATTCGTGACGGATAGACAAAAAACTAACAAGCTACGTTAGTCATGTTTGATGAGTTTGTCATTTGTTGAAGATTAATATGCTCAATGAGCAAATAATTCAATGTCTTCCAAGTAATGGAGTTGGTGCTGAACTTTCAACAAAAAATGTTATTTTTACTTTGGTTAATTTTTCTGCCTCGGAACATTTTGCAGTTAAATATAACTGATTAATTATAGAAAAAATATACACTAATGATGTCGTCCCTTGGCAAGGCAATGACACAGGGAACCTTCCTCTCAGTACCAGTCAATGTTTCACTACTGTTAAGAAATTCAAATGAGCGTCTCTCTCTAAACAGAGATTGCCTGACTTAGATTTTTCAGGTGAAAGTTCAGTCCTGTGGAAAGTTCAGTCCTGTGAGAACGTTCAGTCCTGTGAGAACGTTCAGTTCTGTCTTCAGTTCACACGTTGAAACTTTTTTTAGCCTTTATCTCGTATTTCAGTTATTCAGGTTGTGGTATTTATAAATGGTTAAATTTTATTGAATGAGGACAATCTAACATAATTAACCCAACGTAACCTATCATAAATAATGTAAATAGATAAATTTGTTGCAAACTATATGTAAGAAATCCACATGTAATTTACGAGGATGTGTTTGATGGTGTCTTAGATGGTCACGTTCAGTGGGAGGGATGTGTTGCCTGGTGTCTTAGATGGTCACGTTCAGTGGGCGGGATGTGTTGCCTGGTGTCTTAGATGGTCACGTTCAGTGGGGGGGGATTGTTGCCTGGTGTCTTAGATGGTCACGTTCAGTGGGGGATTGTTGCCTGGTTTAGAGATGGTCACGTTCGGGGGGGGGAAACAGAGGTTTTGATGAATTCTTGGCGGCGGAGGAACCTACCATCCATAATGACAGAAGAGATATTTTGTTCAGTTATACATAGATTGGCAAATTTTCCTTTTAATCCACATTACGAAAACTCGTGAGCGTTGCACATGTTCTTATGTGAATTAACACTGGAAAGCTGTGTCAGGGGCAGCTGTGTCAGCGGCAGCTGTGTCAGCGGCAGCTGTGTCAGCGGCAGCTGTGTTAAACATAAACATACATAACGATATTATGCCGGGTCTTGCTCAGTCAGCTCTTGGTTATCATTTACCTTCACATTCAACACTAATACTCAAAATAACAAGTCCCAGCCTCAGTTTTTCCCTTCAGCCCACACCCTGCGTAAAGCATCTCCATTCATACCCTTCAGCCCGTTGCTTCAGCATGCATACCTATTTATACCCTTCATCCTGCACTTGCTGTAAGCGCTCCCAGTTATACCCTTCTAGCAGCGCCTTCTACAAGAATTCTCAGTTGTTCCCTTCACCTGCCTCTTCTTCAGACATCCTCAACATATTATAAGAACCATTATCATTATCAAAACAATTCTCTTCTTGCAATGCAAATAATTCTCCCGGTTCATTGAAACAAAGAACATTAACCAAATTTATACACACACAAACAATATGTTGTGTGCGTGTGATGTACTCACCTAATTGTGGTTGCAGGGGTCGAGCCCGCTTTTGGGCCCCCTCTTCACTGGTCGCTACTAAGTCATTTCACTACTAGTTTCCATAAACTTTATCATCCTTCTTTATCATACTTTAACATTTTGTGACTCATATGGTCTTCAATTTCCCAATTTGTGACCCTTGTGTCCCATCTCTGGAACATCCTGTCTCTGTCCACCTTGTCGATTCCTTCCCCCTAATTTATATTGTTATCATGTCCCTCCTGTCCTCCAGTGTCGTCAGGTCAATTTCCTTTCTTCTCATCGTACGACTTCTCTTAGCTTTGGGACTAGTCTCGTTGCAAACCTTTGCACTTTTTTAATTTTCCTGACGTGCTTTCCAGGTAGGGGTTTTCCAAACTGGTGCTGCATCCCAATATGGCCTGACTACTCGGTGTACAGAGTCCAGAACGGCTCCTTCTGAGGTGTCAGAAAACTATTCTTAGGTTTTAGTCCCCATATGCTGATGTGGGCCTCATGAGATATGTTCATTATCTCACCCAAGATCCTTTTTCTTGATTGAGGTTTGTTGTTTTTTTAGGCTGTATTCGCTGGTTTTCTTTGCCCTTCCCCCATCTTCATGACTTTCACTAGGGGGGTTGAACGCCAGAGCCAGTTGTTGACCAGGCTTGTACCTGTCCCGATCCCTTTGTAGTTCTGCCTGTTCCTCCTCCGATTGAATTCTCCTCCTAACTTCCATCGTCTGCAAACAGATATTCTGAGTCTATTTCTTCCGTCATGTCATTCACATATACCAGGGAAAAAGCATAAGTGATCCCGCTCGTCCGGCGCCCACTCCGACACCACGTCGTAACATGACTCCCCTGTTGCCTTCCTGTCAGGTATTCTCTGATCCATTGCGTGCCTTCCCCGTTATACCGCCTGGTTCTCCAGCTTTGCACAATCTGTTATGTGGAACTGTGTCAAAAGCCATTTTATAGTCCAAGAAAATGCATTCTACCCACTCCTCTCTCTTGTCTTACTGCTGTCACTTGTCATTGAACTCCAGGAGGTTTGTGACACAGGATTTCCGTCCCTGAATCCGTGCTGGTTGTCGCAGATAACTCATTCCCTTTTGGTGCTTTACCACTCTTTCTTGATAATCTTTCCATGACTTTGTATACTATGCATGTCAGTGATACTGGTCTGTAGTTTCTGCTGCATGTCTGTCTCCTTTTAAAAAATTGGAACTACCTTGCTGTCTTCCATAACTCATGTAGTCCCCAATTTCGATAGATTGTTGAAGATTGTTGTTCGTGATACCAGAGCGCCTCCTGGTCCCTCTCCAGGATCCACGGAGAGATGTTATCTGGCCCCCATCGCCTTTGAGGTATCTATTCGCTTAGCACCTCTTCACCTTCTCCTCGGTTGTGTGTGTCAGTCTTGATGAGTCCCCACCACTCCGTGTTTATGAGTCCTTTCTGTCTCCTGTGGATACTTCTTTAAATCTCATGTTGGGCTCCTCACATTCGTCTCGGTCATTCCTGTGGCTCCCCCCCCTTCTTGAGCCTGACTACCTGATCCTTTAATGCTGTTTTCCTCCTGATGTGCTTATCAGCTTGTGGGCTTCCTTTCCTTTTCTATGTCATTTTCCCTATTGTCGTTGGGCCTCCCCCTCACCTGTGCATATTCATTTCGGCTCTTCGAGTACTCTCCTTATTCTCCTGGGTCCTATTCCGATATTCTTCTATTCTCTATTGCATTTGGTTTTGGCCTCTCCACCTCCGGGTGAACCAAGAGCTCGTCCTGGCCTTCTCGTTATGTCTTTGCCCTTGGGTACAAACCTCTCCTCTGCGCCTTCAAATGTGTCACCTATTCCCCCCATCTATTTTGATTTCCCCCATTCTCTTTCCCCGATCTTCATACGGAATTCCCTCCTTTTGTTTCCCCCCTTGTGGGGTGGCTTCATTATCCTGCCCCCTTTTACTTCCTTTCCCTTTTCTCCTTTTTCAATAAACCCCCTGATCGTCCCAATATTCATGTTAAGGGAATTAGGTCAGTTTTGGTGGGTTTTTTTTCCTCTCCTCTCTCTTTTTGGGAATCTCCCCAAGGTTTCAAACCATCCCCCCATCATCTAGCCCCCCTTTCTGGGCCCCCCCGTGGTCCAGGTTTTCCAAGTAAATTTTTTGTACTAAAGTCACCCCAAAACCGTAGCTTTGCCCCTGGCCCCCTTTGGCCCTTCAGCCAGGGTCAAACATTTTCTTATTACTCTCATTATATTCTTGTCTTGGTCTCCCCCTGTTCTGGGTGGTTATACATCCTTAATTACCCCTGGAACTTCGACTAAGTGTTCCTATTTGTGCCTTCTTCCTATTATGCAGTCTTCCGCCCCCCAAAAACCCATTGGTTTTTTAGGCAGTCCCTCTCCACCCCCTCTGTTTCCTCTGTTTATCCGGATCTGATCCCCGTTGGAAAGATGAGTTTGGTTTTGTGAGGCTTGATGTCTGGTCGCCTCTTTTATTTTTCGTGCCCTCCCCCCAATTTTCGTTATTCCATCAGCGTTGGTGATACCTTCAGTTTTCCCCTCAACACTGATTTTTGGGGGGTCTGTGGGGGTCTGTGTGTGTGTTTTTGTGTTGTGTGGTTGTGTCCACCCAGTACTCACCAGTTGGCCAGTGGTCGAGGGCATGCTCCTGGCCCCGCTTCTTCACTGGGCCTCTTCGCCAAGGCTTTTTCATACCTCTTCCCAAAACATGAAAGGACCTGCCCCCCCATCCTTCCCAAACTTTCCCCTTCCCCACCCCTGGGGACTGGAAATACTTCCTAACATCCCTGGATTCATCTGGTCTTCAATTCCACTGTGCCCCCTTTTTTTTCCCCTCTCCGGAAAATTCTTTCGTCCCCTTGTCAATTCCTCTCAGTATTTTTATGTCTTATCTTCCCCCTAT
>WNWK01032697.1:0-21704 GCA_009830355.1 Cherax destructor
GGGGGACATCTGAAGGGGGTTTTTTGGACTTCCTCCTGGTCTGGGTTCTCCTGTCCATCTTTTTTCCTTTTGTTCTGTCCCTCTTTTCATTTCAGTGTGTGTGTGTGTGTGTGTGTGTGTGTGTGTGTGTGTGTGTGTGTGTGTGTGTGTGTGTGGGGGTGGGCGTTTTGTGGGGGGAAAGGGGGGAAGTTGTAAAAAGGGAAAGAGATGGGAAGAGGGAGGGGGGAGACAGAGTGAGGGGGGAAAAGGGAAAGTGGGAAGGGGGGAAAGGGGGGAAAGCCGGATGGGAAGGGGGGCCCCGGGGAGAAGCGAGAGGGGGGAATGGGGGGGGAGAGGAAGAAAAGGATCGAGGAGAGGGGAAAGGAAAGGGAAAAAGGGGGAGGGGGGAAGGGGAAAAGGGGGGGGGGGAGGGAGGAGAGGGAGAGAGAGGGAGAGTGAGACAGCAGGAGAGTGGTGGTGAGTGGGAGAATAAGAGGGGTGGGAGTGTGAGACAGTAAGAGTGGAGAGAGGGGAAAAGAAGGGGGTGAGACAGGGGGAAGAGTGAGACAGTAGGAGAGGGGGAGAGTGAGACGGAGGAGAGAGGGGAGAGTGAGACAGTAGGGAGAGAGGGGGAGAGTAAAACAGGGGGGGAAAGTGGGAGAGGAGACAGTAGGAGAGAATGGGAGAGGAAACAGTAGGAGAGAGGGGGAGAGTGAGACAGTACTAGAGAGGGGGAGAGGAGACAGTGGAGAGAGGGGGGGGAGTAGAAATAGGAGGAGTGAGACAGTAGGGAGGTGGGAGAGTGAGACAGTGGGGAGAGAGTGGGAGAGTGGGGACAGTAGGAGAGAGTGGGGAGTGAGACAGTAGGAGAGAGTGGGAGTGTGAGACAGTAGGGAGAGAGAGGGAAGTGAGACAGTAGGAGAGAGGGGGGAGAGTGAAACAGTGGGAGAGGTGGGAGAGTGAGACAGTAGGAGAGAGTGGGAGAGTGAGACAGTAGGAGAGGGGGGAAATGAGACAGTAGGAGAGAGTGGGAGAGTGAGATAGTAGGAGAGAGTGAGACAGTAGGAGGGGTGGGAGAGTGAGACAGTAGGGAGAGTGTGGGAGAGTGAGACAGTGGGGAGAGTGGGAGAGTGAGACAGTAGGAGAGTGGGAGAGTGAGACAGTGGGAGAGGTGGGAGAGTGAGACAGTAGGAAGAGTGGGAGAGTGAGACAGTAGGAATGTGGGAGAGTGAGACAGTAGGAGAGAGAGGGAGAGTGAGACAGTGGGGAGAGAGTGGGAGAGTGAAACAGTAGGAGAGAGTGGGAGAGTGAGACAGTAGGAGAGGTGGGAGAGTGAGACAGTAGGAGAGAGTGGGAGAATGAGACAGTAGGAGAGAGTGGGAGAGTGAGACAGTACTAGAGAGTGGGAGGGTGAGACAGTAGGAGAGAGTGGGAGAGTGAGATAGTGGGGAGAGAGTGAGACAGTAGGAGAGAGTGGGAGAGTGAGACAGTGGGAGAGAGTGGGAGGGTGAGACAGTAGGAGAAAGTGGGAGAGTGAGACAGTAGGAGAGAGTGGGAGAGTGAGACAGTAGGAGAGAGGGGGGAGAGTGAGACAGTAGGAGAGAGGGGGGGAGAGTGAGACAGTGGGAGAGGGTTGGGGGGAGTGAGACAGTGGGAAAGTGGGAGTGAGACAGTGGGAGAGAGGGGGGAGAGTGAGACAGTGGGAGAGAGTGGGGAGAGTGGGGAAAGTGGGAGAGTGAGACAGTAGGAGAGAGTGGGAGAGTGAGACAGTAGGAGGAGGGAGAGTGAGACAGTAGGAGAGAGTGGGAGAGTGAGACAGTAGGAGAGAGGGGAGAGTGAGACAGTGGGAGAGAGTGGGAGTGAGACAGGGGGGAGAGAGTGGGAGAGTGAGACAGTGGGAAGAGTGGGAGAGTGAGACAGTGGGAAAGGGGGGAGGGAGTGAGACAGTGGGAGAGAGTGAACAGTGGGAGAGAGTGGGAGAGTGAGAAAATTGGGAGAAATTGGGAGAGAGTGGGAAAGTGAGACAGTAAGAGTGTAGTGAGACAGTAGGATAGAGTGAGAGAGAGTGGGACAGTAAGAGAGAATGGAAGAGTGAGACAGTACGAGTGTGTGTGTGTGTGTATGTACTCACCTAGTTGTGGTTGCGGGTCGATTCATAGCTCCTGGCCCCGCCTCTTCACTAGCCGCTACTGGGTCACTCGCCTTGCACCATGAGCTTTATCATACCTCTGCTTAAAGCTATGTATGGAACCTGCCTCCCTTCCTCCTTCCCAAACTATTCCACTTCCCACTACTCTGTGACTGAAGAAATACTTCCTAACATCTCTGTGATTCATCTGAGTCTTCAACTTCCAACTGTGTCCCCTTGTTGCTGTGTCCCATCTCTGGAACATTCTGTCTTTGTCCACCTTGTCAATTCCTCTCAGTATCTTATATGTTGTTATCATGTCCCCTATCTCTCCTGTCCTCAGTTCGTCAGGTCGTGTCCTTCGTAGGACATCCCCTTAGCTCGGGACTAGTCTTGTTGCAAACCTTTGCACTTTCTCTGGGTTCTTTCGTGCTTGGCTAGGTTTGGGTTCCAAACTGGTGCTGCATACTCCAAATGGGCCTAACGTACACAGTGTATAGGGTCCTGAACACAGCAGTTATTTGGTTGATGTGCGCCTCAGGAGATGTGCCTGGTATTATACTCCCCCAAGATCTTTTTCCTTGATTGAGGTTTGTAGTCTCTGGCCCCCCAGACTGTACTCCGTCTGCGGTCTTCTTTGCCCTTCTCCAATCTTCATGAATTTGCACTTGGTGTGGTTGAACTCCAGGAGCCAATTGCTGGACCAGGCTTGCACCTGTCCAGATCCCTTTATAGTTCTGCTTGGTCCTCGTCGGTTGAATTCTTCTCATCAACTTCACATCATCTGCAAACAGGGACACTTCGGAGTCTATTCCTTCCGTCATGTCGTTCACAAATACCAGGAACACCTGGTCCTAGGACTGACCCTTGTGGAACCCCACTCGTCACCGGTGCCCACTCTGACACCTCGCCACGTACCATGACTCGCTGCTGTTTTCCTGCAGGTATTCCCTGATCCATTGTAGTGCCTTCCCTGTTACCCCTGCCTGGTCCTCCAGCTTCTGCACTAATCTCTTGTGTGGAACTGTGTCAAACGCCTTCTTACAATCCAAGAATATGCAATCTACCCACCCCTCTCTCTATTGTCTTATTGCTGTCACCCTGTCGTAGAACTCCAGTAGGTTTGTGACACAGGATTTCCCGTCCCTGAAACCGTGTTGGCCGTCGTTTAAAAGCTCATTCCTTTCTGGTGCTCCACCACTCTTCTACACTATCTTCTCCATGACCTTGCATACTATACATGTCAGTGACACTGGTCTGTAGTTTAGTTCTACGTTCCTGTCTCCTTTTTTAAAAATTGGAACTACATATGCTGTCTTCCATACCTCAGGTAGTTGCCCTGTTTCGATAGATATGTTGAAGATTGTTGTTAGGGCACCATAGCTCTCTGCTCCCCTCCAGGACCCATGGAGAGATGGTATCCAGCCCCATCGCCTTTGAGGTATCTCCTCGCTTAGTAGCCTCTTCACTTCCTCCTCAGTTGTGTGTATTGAGTCCAGCACCTGATGGTGTACCTTACCTCTCCGCCTTTCTGGAGGCCCTTCTATCTAATCTGTGAACACCTCTTTGAATCTCATGTTGAGCTCCTCACACACTTCGCGGTCATTTCTTATGACCTCCCCTCCTTCCTTCCTCAGCCTGATCACCTGGTCCTTGACTGTTGTTCTCTTCCTGATGTGGCTGTACAGCAGCTTTGGGTCAGATTTGGCTTTCGCTGCTATGTCATTCTCGTACTCTCTTTGCGCCTCCCTTCTGATCTGTGCATATTTATTTCTGGCTCTACGACTGCTCTCCTTATTCTCCTGGGTCCTTTGCCTTCTGTACCTCTTCCATTCCCTTGCACACTTGGTTTTGGCTTCCCTGCACCTTTGGGTGAACCATGGGCTCATCCTGGCTTTTTCGCTTCTCCTGTTACCCTTGGGTATAAACCTCTCCTCAGCTTCCTTGCAAATTGTTGTCATATATTCCATCATCTCGTCTACTGACTTCCCTGCCAGCTCTCTGTCCCACTGAACTCCGTGCAGGAAGTTCTTCATGCCCACGTAGTCACCTTTCTTGTAGTTTGGCTTCATTCGTGCAGCCCTTCCTGCTTCCTCCTCCACTTGTAACTCTACTATGTATTCGAAGCTTAGTACCATATGATCACTGGCCCCATGAGGGGCTTTCATGTGTGATGTCCTCAATATCTGCACTACTCAGGGTGAATACTAGGTCCAGTCTCGCTGGTTCGTCCTCTCCTCTCTCTCTGGTAGTGTCCCTTACGTGTTGGTACATGAGATTTTCCAGTACCACCTCCAGCATCTTAGACCTCCACGTTTCTTGGCCCCCATGTGGCTCTAAGTTCTCCCAATCGATTTCCTTATGATTGAAGTCACCCATGATCCAGTAGCTTCGCCCTGCTCGCATGAGCTCTTCTGGCCAATTCGCCCAGTGTGTCAATCATCGCTCTATTACTCTCATCACACTCTTGCCTTGGCCTCCTGCTGTTCTGTGGTGGGTTATGCATCACTGCAATTACCACCTTGGGACCTCCAGACTGTAGCATTCCTACTATGTAATCCCCAGCTTCTCCTGTCTCCTCTCTCCAGCTCGTCAAAATCCCATCGGTTTTTGATCAGCAGTGCCACTCCTCCACCCCTCTGTTCCCTCTGTCTTTCCTCAGGATCTGGTACCCCATTGGAAAGATGGCATCTGTGTGTGTGTGTACTCACCTAATTGTACTCACATAATTGTGGTTGCAGGGTCGAGACTCAGCTCCTGGCCCCGCCTCTTCGCTGTCCGCTACTGGGTCTCTGCTCTCCCTGCTCCATGAGCTTTATCATACCTCGTCTTAAAACTATGTATGGTTCCTGCCTCCACTATATCTTTCTCTAGACTATTCCACTTCGTGACTACTCTGTGGCTGAAGAAATGCTTCCTAACATCCCTTTGACTCACCTGAGTGTGTGTGTGTGTGTGTGTGTGTGTGTGTGTAAGTGTATATATATGGGGGGTTTGTGTAGCTAACGTTAGTAGGCTGTGTTTGCATTTGTGCATACACACATGCGTGTGCATGTGTGTGTTTGAGTCACTTCGTGTGTACACACTGTCTTTGTGTGCTTTAATTACTGTCAGTTCTAGAAACCTCTTTGTCCTGCTCCTTCCCGTATTTGGCAGCTATGTTACTGTATGTTTGTTTACTGTCAGTTTTGTTTGACCTAAGTGCCTGCGAGCACACTCACTAGTGTGTGTTTAGGCCTACATATAGTGACCCAAACTTTCCTACCGAGCTTTTCTTCCTTACTAAGTGTTAAATGCTCTAGGTATGATATCCAGCTCTCCAGAGTAGGGTTTGTGACCCCCAGCTACCAGTGATGCAGGACCAAACGCTGATTATTCAACATGCAACCACAAAAGGTGATTCATACATTACATCTGGCAGAGGTTTCGTCTGGGATCCCGGCTCTGTTGCGACTGCACGATGATTCTCGTTGTGACGGCACTCCTGGTGCCCTGGTTCCCCTTCAGTTTCTTCTCTATAATTCTATTTACATCAACCATGCTTCAAATACCGCTCTAGGTTTGCATTATGCTATCAGGTGAACAATTTAAACCCTTATTATACACACTTGTTTCAGGAAAATACCAGTCCTGAGAATACTGGATATTTTCCCTTTGATTTTTTCTTTTCTTTCCCCTCACTTTATGATTGTTTTATTATTCACTAACTGATCTATCCTTATTCCCCTCACATTATGATTGTTTTATAATTCACTACTTCATCTATCCTTATCTCTTATCTCACTGACTTGTGTCACACTTATTCTGTTTGAATTTGCAGTTACTGGCTTGTGGCAGCACCTACACCCGACACTTGGCACTGATTCCACTTTCAAATTGTTTTATATAAATTGTAGTTCTCACCTCCCATTTCTGATTTAGGGCACTTGTAATTCAGTACTTGGGTTGTTCACTGACAGCTTTCGTGATCCTTGTTATGACCTTGGTGGGCCAAAAACCACTAAAGATTCACTTATGTGCAATTCCCACTCAAATCCAACCCCTCTCACTCATGAATTTATCCAACCTAAATTTGAAGCTACCCAAGGTCCTTGCTTCAATAATCCTACTAGGCAGACTGTTCCACTCATCAACTACCCTATTTCCAAACCAATATTTTCCTATATCCTTTCTAAATCTAAACTTATCTAACTTGAATCCATTATTGCGGGTTCTCTCTTGGAGAGATATCCTCAAGACCTTATTTATATCCCCTTTGTTAATACCCATTTTCCACTTGTATACCTCGATAATGTCTCCCCTCATTCTTCGTCTTACAAGTGAATGTAATTTAAGGGTCTTTAATCTTTCTTCATACGGAAGATTTCTAATGCTATGTATTTAGTCATTCTACGCTGAATGTTTTCTAACGAATTTATATCCATTCTGTAATATGGAGACCAGAACTGAGCTGCGTAATCTAGGTGAGGCCTTACTAATGATGTATAAAGCTGTAATATAACCTCTGGACTTCTGTTGCTTACGCTTCTTGATATTAATCCCAGTAATCTGTTTGCCTTATTACGTACGCTTAGGCATTGCTTTCTTGGTTTAAGGTTGCTGCTTACCATAACCCTCAAGTCCTTTTCGCAATCTGTATGGCTAAGTTCTACATTATTTAACTTATAAGTGCTTGGTTTATGGACACTCCCGAGCTTCAGAACCTTGCATTTATCTACAATGAACTGCATCTACCACTTTTCTGACCAGGAATTGAGTTTGTCTGAATCCTCCTGAAGTTCCCTGACATCTACGTTTGTATCAATTATCCTACCTATCTTCATGTCATCGACGAATTTGCTCATATCACTAGTAATTCCCTCATCAAGGTCATTGATATATATTATAAACAACAACGGGCCTAAGACTGATCCCTGTGGAACGTTACTTGTTACAGATCCCCATTCGGACCTAACCCCATTTAAGCACACTGCTTCCTATTGGTGAGCCATGACTCGATCCATGACAGCATTTTTTCCCCAATGCCATGAGCTGCCACTTTCTTTAACAGTCTCTGGTGCTGTATCAAAAGCCTTACTAAAATCAAAATAAACAATGTCGGATTCTTTATCGTTATCAACAGCCTCAAAAGCTTTACTGAAGAAGGTTAATAAATTAGATAGGCAGGAACGGCCCCTCGTGAATCCATGCTGAGTATCATTAATCAAATTATGGTTATCTAGATGGCTTCTTATAATATCAGCTATAATTGACTCTAGCAATTTGCCTACAATTGAGGTCAGGCTTATTGGGCGGTAATTTGACGGTAGTGACTTGTCCCCTGCTTAAAAAATAGGAATTATATTAGCCATTTTCCACATATCAGACACTACACCTGTTTGAAGAGATAAATTAAAAATGTTAGTTAATGGTTCACAGAGTTCATTTTGCATTCCTTAAGAACTCTTTCAAAAAGCTCATCAGGACCCGGCAATTTATTTTGTTTCAGTCGGTCTACTTGTTTCATAACCATTTCACTAGTGACTGTGATATTACATAATTTATCCTCTTCAGGGCCACTATAAAAATTAATTACTGGGATATTATTATTGTCTTCCTGTGTGAAAACCGAGAGAAAATAATTATTAAAAATAGAGCACATATCATTCTCCTTGTCAGTAAGATGCCCAGAGTTATTTTTAAGGGGACCTATCTTATCTCTAACTTTTGTTCTAAAAACCTGGAAAAAACTTTTTGGGTTAGTTTTTCAATCCCTAGCAACTTTAATATTATAGTCCCGTTTAGCTTTTCTTATCCCCTTTTTTGCGTCCCTCTTAATGTCAGTATATTGATTTATAAGATGACCCTCACCTCTTTTTATGCACCTATAAATTCCTTTCTTCTGCCCTAAAAGATATTTGAGCCTATTATTCATCCATTTTGGGTCATTTCTACTTGATCTAATTTCTTTATTCGGGATAAATGTTCTTTGGGCAGCCTGTACAGTGTTAAGAAAGTTGTTATATTGATACACACACAACCCGCACATATAAAAAGTTTCGGTCCGACTTGGACCATTTACAAAGTCACACTAACACAAAGGACAGGTGGAAGGGGTATTTATAGGCAGGCAGACAGGGGAGGGCACAAGAAAGTGGTGAAGGGGTAATGGAGGTAGTAGAGGTAGTGGTAGTAGTAGTAGTGGAGTCAGTCATATTGATAGCTCTCTTCGTTACCCCAGTCCACATTTGATAAGTGTTCTCTAAGCCCATTGTAATCTGCTAAGCGAAAATCTGGGACCGCTACTGAATTATCCCTACTATCATACATCCATTCAATGCTAAAGGTAATTGAATTGTGGTCGCTTGTGCCGAGTTCCTCTGTAATTTCTAAATTATTTACAAGGGTTTCCTTGTTTGCCAGAACCAAGTCAAGTAGGTTATTTTCCCTTGTAGGTTCTGTCACCAACTGCTTCAAAAAACAATCCTGAACTACTTCTAAAAAGTCGTTAGATTCTAAATTACCTGTCAAGTAATTCCAATCAATCTGACTTAAGTTAAAGTCCTCTAGAATTACTACGTTATCGTGCCTTGTGGCCTTAACAATTTCCTCCCATAGTAGTCTCCCTTGTTTCCTGTCTAAGTTTTTTAGGACGATATATCACACCTAAAATAAATTTTTCACACCCCTTTGAAAATTCTATCCAGAATTGTTGGTGGTGCCCACACTAACTACTCGCTATCACCTGTCTTAATAGATGCTATTTACTATAGTTCTGATAATTAACTCTCGGGAGTGAGTGACCCTAACTTCCAGCATGCAGAGACTGTGTAATGACCCTTTCCCTTGTAACCACAACCTGGCAAGTAATACGTGCTTCTGGCAGTGAAGTGTTGTAACGTCACAGCTTCACTCTTTCCCGGCGGTGATGTTGTCGTACTGCACTGCTCTTCCCGCCGGAAAGAGTGAAGCTGTGACGTTGCAACACTTCACTGCCAGAAGCACGATATTTGCCAGGTTGTGGCAAGGAAAGTCATACTGTCTCTCATGCT
The DNA here is from genome assembly GCA_009830355.1 of Cherax destructor. Taxonomy (NCBI): domain Eukaryota; kingdom Metazoa; phylum Arthropoda; class Malacostraca; order Decapoda; family Parastacidae; genus Cherax; species Cherax destructor. The sequence continues at coordinate 9,139 of WNWK01032697.1, forward strand.
GAAGTCAGGTCACGTCACTTCCCTCAGGGTATTTGCACTCCTTTTCTTGATTAGAAACACACAACTTGTTATACTACTGGCAGCACCACAGTTCCACTACCACTGCCTTACTATTTTTTTCTTTTCTTTTTCTATATTCCCACTCACTGCCTGCTTCCTTTGTTGCTTGTTCACTGTCTAGCTTGGCTCTCACTTGTCACTCTGGCTTTGAGTTGTCACTTATCTTGTTAATTGCATTAAATTACGACACCAGTGGTGGCAGCAATGCACCATAGGCCTGCCTTCCCCTCGCTGCTTCAAACCAGATTATGTACTTTCAAATTTTATCGAAGAAAATTGTGGCCTTTCCCTCGCATTTTACACTTCTTATCCTTGTTTCTCACTCACGGGGATCTTCACTGGCCTCCACACACTCACTCGCAGGGATCTTCCCTGGCCTCCACACACCACACTCACTCGCGGGGATCTTCACTGGCCTCCACACACTCACTCGCAGGGATCTTCACTGGCCTCCACACACTCACTCGCGGGGATCTTCACTGGCCTCCACACAATCACTCGCAGGGATCTTCACTGGCCTCCACACACTCACTCGCGGGGATCTTCACTGGCCTCCACACACTCACTCGCAGGGATCTTCACTGGCCTCCACACACTCACTCTGGGGATCTTCACTGGCCTCCACACACTCACTCGCGGGATCTTCACTGGTCTCCACACACTCACTCGCGGGGATCTTCACTGGTCTCCACACACTCACTCGCGGGGATCTTCACTGGCCTCCACACACTCACTCGCGGGGATCTTCACTGGTCTCCACACACTCACTCGCGGGGATCTTCACTGGCCTCCACACACTCACTCGCGGGGATCTTCACTGGTCTCCACACACTCACTCGCGGGGATCTTCACTGGCCTCCACACACTCACTCGCGGGGATCTTCACTGGTCTCCACACACTCACTCGCGGGGATCTTCACTGGTCTCCACACACTCACTCGCGGGGATCTTCACTGGCCTCCACACTCACTCGCGGGGATCTTCACTGGCCTCCACACACTCACTCGCGGGGATCTTCACTGGCCTCCACACACTCACTCGCGGGGATCTTCACTGGTCTCCACACAATCACTCGCCTCAACTGCAAGCTAAACTGGCTCTAAAAAAGCAACGAGTTCTGCCTTGGCTCTCACACTTGTTCCGCGCGCGCGCTTGTGCGTGTACTCACCTATTTGTTGTCGCCTATTTGTGGTTTCAGGGTTCGAGACATAGCTCCTGGCCCTGCCTCTTCACTGGCCGCTACTAGATCCTCTCTCTCCCTGCTCCATGAGTTTTATCATACCTCGTCTTAAAACTAAGTATGGTTCCTGCCTCCACTACATCACTTGCCAGACTATTCCACTTCCTGACAAATCAATGACTAAAGAAATACTTCCTAACATCCCTTTGATTCATCTGAGTCTTCAACTTCCAATTGTGACGCCTTGTCTCTGTGTCCCATCTCTGGAACATCCTGTCTCTGTCTACCTTGTCATGTCTCCCCTAACCCTCCTATCACCTTAGCTCTGGAACTAGCTTTGTTGCAAACCTTTGATCTTTCTCTAATTTCTTGACGAGCTTGACCAATTGTAGGTTCCAGACTGGTGCATAATTCAGTATGGGCCTGACGTACATGGTGTATAGAGTCTTGAACGATTGCTTACTGAGGCATCAGAACGCTATTGTCAGGTTTGCCAGGCGCCCATATGCTGCAGCAGTTATTTGGTTGATATGCGCCTCAGGAGATGTGCTCGGAATTATACACACTCCAAGATCCTTTTCCTTGAGTGAGGTTTGCAGTCTTTGGCCACCAACCCTATATTCTACCGTTGGTCTTCTTTGCTCTTCCCCGATCTTCATGACTTCGCATTTGGCAGGGTCAAATTCAAGGAGCCAGTTGCTGGATCAGGCTTGTAGCTTGTCCAGGTCTCTTTGTAGTCCTGCCTGATCCTCATCCGATTTGATTCTCCTCATTAATTTCACATCATCTGCAAACAGGGACACTTCTGAGTCTATCCCTTCCGTCATGTCATTCACATATACCATAAAAAGCACTGGTCCTTGGACTGACCCTTGTAAAGCCCCGCTCGTCACAGGCGCCCACTCTGACACCTCGTCACGTACCATAACTCGTTGTTTCCTCCCTGTCAGGTATTCTCTGATCCATTGCAGTGCCCTTCCTATTATACATGCCTGATCCTCTAGCTGTTGCACTAATCTCTTGTGAGGAACTGTGTCGAAGGCCTTCTTGCAGTTCAAGAAAATGCAATCTACCCACCCCTCACTCTCGTGTCTTACTTCCGTTACCTTGTCATAAAACTCCAGTAGGCTTGTGACACAGGATTTGTCTTCCATGAATCGGTGCTGGTTGTCGTTTATAAGCTTGTTCCGTTCTAGGTGCTCTACCATTCTCCTCCTGATAATCTTCTCCATGACTCTGCATACTATACACGTCAGTGACACTGGTCTATAGTTTAGTGCCTCGTGTCTCTTTCATTTCTTAAAAAATGGGGACTACCTTTGCCGTCTTCCATACCTCAGGTAGTTGCCCAGTTTCAATGGATGTGTTGAAAATTGTTGTTAGTTGCACACACTGCGTCTCTGTTCCCTCTCTTAGGACCCATGGAGAGATGTCTGGTCAAACCGCCTTTGAGGTTTCAATTTCACTTAGAAGCTTCTTCACCTCCTCCTCGGTTGTGTGTTTCATCCAACACTTGTTAGTATATCCATTGTTAGTGTACCCCCCTGTTATGACTTCCCGTAGTCTTTTCTGTCTCCACTATAAATACTAACTTAAATCTCATGTTGAGCTCCTTCTTGGTCGTTTCTTGTGAGCACCGCACCTTCTTTCCTCGGCCTGATTACCTGGTCCTTGACTGTTGTTTTCCTCCTGATGTGGCTATACAACAGCTTCGGGTCAGACTTGACTTCTGATGCTACGTCGTTTTCGTACTGTCGCTGGGCCTCCCTCCTTATCTCTGCATACTCGTTTCTGGCTCTTCGACTAATGTCTTTATTTTCCTGGGTCCTTTGTCTTCTGTACTTTTTTAAATTCTCTAGTGCACTTAGTTTTTGCCTCCCTACACCTTTGGGTAAACCAAGGACTCGTTCTGGTCTTCCCATTGTTTGTGTTGCTCTTGGGAACAAACCTCTCCTCAGACTCCTCGCATTTTGTGGTCACGTATTCCATCATTTCATTTACTGATTTTTCCACTAGTTCTCTTTCCCACTGAACCTCGTGCAGGAAATTCCTTATGTCTGTGTAGTTCCCGCTTTTGTAGTTTGGCTTCTCCCATCCTACTCGTCCTGCTTCCTTCTCCACTCCACTCTCTACTATGTATCTGAAGCTCAGGACCAAATGATTACTAGCTCCGAGGAGCCTTTCATATGGGATGTCCTCAATGTCAGAACTACTCAAGGTAAATATGAGGTCCAGCCTTGCTGGATCGTCCTGTCCTCTCTCTCTGAAAGTGTATGTGTGTGTGTGTACTCAATTGTACTCACTTAATTGTGGTTGCAAGGGTCGAGACTCAGCTCCTGGCCCCGCCTCTTCACTGATCGCTACTGGGTCCTCTCTCCCTGCTCCATAAGCTTTATCATACCTCGTCTTAAAGCTATGTATGGTTCCTGCCTCCACTACATCACTTGCTAGACTATTCCATTTAATGACTACGTTATGGCTGAAGAAATAGTTCCTAGCATCCCTTTGACTCATCTGAGTCTTTAACTTCCAATTGTGACCCCTTGTTTCTGTGTCCCCTTTCTGGAACATCCTGTCTCTATCCACCTTGTCTATTCCACGCAGTATTTTGTATGTCGTTATCATGTCTCCCCTAACCCTCCTGTCCTCCATTGTTGTCAGGCCGAGTTCCCTTAACCTTTCTTCGTAGGATATTCCCCTTAGCCCTGGAGCTAACCTTGTCTCAAAATTTGGCACTTTCTCTAATTTCTTGACTTGCTTGACCAGGTATGGGTTCCAAAATGGTGCTGCATACTCTAGTATGGGTCTGACGTACACGGTGTACAGTGTCTTGAATGATTCCTTACTAAGGTATCGGAAAGCAATTCTCAGGTTTGCCAGTCGCCCATATGCTGCAGCAGTTATCTGGTTGATGTGTGCTTCCGGAGACGTGCTTGGAGTTATACTCACCCCAAGATCTTTCTTCTTGAGCGAGGTTTACAGTCTTTGGCCACCTAGCCTATACTCTGTCTGCGGTCTTCTTTATGTACTCACCTAATTGTGGTTGCAGGGGTCGAGACTCAGCTCCTGGCCCAGCCTCTTCGCTGTCTGCTACTGGGTCTCTGCTCTCCCTGCTCCATGAGCTTTATCATACCTTGTCTTAAAACTATGTATGGTTCCTGCCTCCACTATATCTTTCTCTAGTCCATTCCACTTCCTGACTACTCTGTGGCTGAAGAAATGCTTCCTAACATCCCTTTGACTCATCTGAGTCTTCAGCTTCCAGTTGTGTCCCCTTGTTTCTGTGTTCCCTCTCTGAAACAACCTGTCACTATCTACCTTGTCAATTCCCCGCAGTATTTTGTATGTCGTTATCATGTCTCCTCTGACCCTTCTTTCCTCCAGTGTTGTTAGTCCTATTTCCCTCAACCTTTCTTCATAAGACAGACCCCTGAGTTGTGGAACTAACCTTGTCGCAAACCTTTGCACTTTCTCTAGTTTCCTTACGTGCTTGACCAGGTGTGTGTGTGTGTGTGTGTGTGTGTGTGTGTGTGTGTGTGTGTGTGTGTGTGTGTGTGTGTGTGTGTGTGCGTGCGTGTGCATCCGTGAGCTGACAGCTGATAGCAATCCTTTTTTCTGGTGCCATTTTGGATGTATTCAACTTTCTCAATGATGTCAGAGTCACTGGGATATTATCCTAGACATGTAAACTTCTGAAAAACTGTATGGCCCACACAATTCCAGGTTCAGCAAAAAAAAAAAATGGGCTTGATAGACAGTTTCTATAAATATAAAAAATATATATGTATAAGCATTTTTCATGTGGTCACAGGAATATTCTTGGTGTGTACCCGTAGCAGGCTAACACCAACAGGATCTATTCAGAGCTTATATTCTAGATTTAATACAAGGCTCTAACTCAAGCAACCACACGAGTATATTCCGTCAGCACCAAAACCTTCACAGGTTTTGGTGCCACACTATGAAAGATGAACTTCCACACTCTTACAAAAACCTATAATCACCTCCTTGGAAACACCATAACACACGACCTTTATCAACACCTTCCCTAACCACCTACTTGGTTATACTCAATTATAGACCACTACACTCTTTCCTCATGCATTATTGACAACCTTTATACTCTAATGACGCTTGAAAGGAATGATAAAGTCTTCGAAGATTTGGAAGAAAGATGTCGTATAAAGTAGTCTTTGTAATAAGTGAACCCAGATATCGTAATGGAAGGTTATTTTTCAGTCCTGGTGGCCTGTGTTCATGACAGCCTTTAATAAGGTCGTCGTCAGTGAGAGTAATTCCAGACACGCAGCTTCACACGTGAGGAGAAATACACAGACACTAACGACTTCACCAGCAGAACCAACAGCTGCTACAGCAGCGGAAACAGCACCACTCGCATCAGCAATAAAACAATAGCAGCAGCAGTAACAATGGCAGAAGCAACAACAGTTGTACTGCAACAGTACAAATAGACGCGACAGTAACAGCACCACCACCAACAACAACAATAACAGAAACAATAGCAATACAAACAACAGCAGTAACGACAACAGAGGCAATACTAATAGCAGCAAAAGTAGCACCACCATGAACAATGACAACAATAACAGCATTTACCCCTAACTATAACAGCAGCAGCACCAACACCAACAACAATAACCGCAACAGCACAACCATAATAACAGCAGCAGCAAAAAGCACTACCAGTAACAATAACAACGGCACCAGCAATAACAGAACCAACAGTACCACTAACAACAATAACAGCAGTAATAACACCGCCCCAACACTAACAGCAGAAACAGCACCACCATCAACAATAACCACAACGAAAACATAACCAACAATAACAGCAGTGACAGCACGAGTAAGAACAATAACAGCAGTGACAGCACCACCAAGAGCAATAACAGAAGCAAGAGCAACACCACCAACAATAACAACAGCAACAACACTAAGAGCAGCACAAGCACCAACACTTCAGCAACAGTCCAACACAATGTACCAACACAAGTCCAACACAAGTACCAACAATGTACCAACACAATAGTACCAACACAAGTACCACACACAGTCCAACACAACAGTACCAACACAAAGTACCAACACAACAGTACTAACACAACAGTACCAACACAAGTACCAACACAACAGTAAACACAACGTAGCGCAAAACAGGTAGCACAACGAAATAACAGCAACTGTACCAACACAACCAGCAGCAACATGCAACAGCATTAACAGCAGTAGCAAAAGCAACAGTACGCACTACAAGTACAGCAACACAGCAACAGTAGCCCAAGCAACAAACACAGTAACAGCCAGTCACACAACACAGTAAAAGCCAAGCAACACGAAACAGCAACAGTAGAAGCACAAACAAGCAAGTAGCAGCAAAACCGCACCAACACAGCAACGTAGCGCACAAACCAGCACACGCAACAGTGCAGCACAAAAACAGCACAGCAACAGCAGCAGTAACACACAAGTAACAAGCAACACAGCAACAGTAGCAGCACAAACAACAGCAACACAGCAACAGCAACAAAGCAACAGTGAAAGCCAACAACACAACACAGCAACAGTAGTAGCACAAACAACAGCAACAGTAGCACACAAGCGCACCAACACAGCAACAGTAGCAGCACAAACAACAGCAACACAGAACAGTGCAGCACAAACAACAGCAACACAGCAACAGTGCAGCAAGCAACAGCAACACAGCAACAAAGCAAACAGTAGCAGCACAAACAACAGCAACAGTAGCAGCAAAACAACAGCAACAGTAGCAGCACAAACAACAGCAACACAGCAACAGTAGCAGCACAAACAACAGCAACAGTAGCATCACAAGCAGCACCAAACACAGCAACACTAGCAACACAAACAACAGCAACACAGAAACAGTAGCAGCACAAACAACAGCAACACAGAAACAGTAGCAGCACAAACAACAGCAACACAGCAACAGTAGCAGCACAAACAACAGCAACACAGTAGCAGCACAAACAACAGCAACACAGAACAGTAGCAGCACAAACAACAAACAGTGCATCACAAGCAGGCACCAAACACAGCACAACACAGCAACGGTAGCAACACAGCAACAGTAGCAGCACAAGCAACAGCAACACAGAAGCAGTAGCAGCACAAACAACAGCAACACAGCAACAGTAGCAGCACAAACAACAGCAACACAGAAACAGTAGCAGCACAAACAACAGCAACACAAAAACAGTAGCAGCACAAACAGCAATACAGCAACAGCAGGAGCACAAACAACAGCAACACAGCAACGGTAGCAACACAGCAACAGTAGCAGCACAAGCAACAGCAACACAGCAACAGTAGCAGCACAAACAACAGCAACACAGAAGCAGTAGCAGCGCAAACAACAGCAGCACAGCAACAGTAGCAGCACAAACAGCAGCAACACAGCAACAGTAGCAGCACAAACAACCGCAACACAGCAACAGTAGCAGCGCAAACAACAGCAACACAGCAACAGTAGCAGCACAAACAACAGCAACACAGCAACAGTAGCAGCACAAACAACAGCAACACAGCAACAGTAGCAGCACAAACAACAGCAACACAGCAACGGTAGCAGCCCAAACAACAGCACACAGCAAGTAAGCAGAACACAACTTTGACAATAGTGCAAAAGTTTGAAGAAAACGAATACAGCACTGTGCAGCTGTAAACACAGCTAGCACAGGACGGTGCACCCTAGGCAACAGCAAGCCAGCGTAGTGGCAGCACAAACAACGCAACCAGCAACAGGTAGGCTACACACCACAATAACAGATCACAATTTGAACAGAGTGAAAAGTTTGAAGAAACTGAGATAAGACCTGGACTGTTGAACCAGCTGCCAGGTAGTGTGTTCACCCTCAGTGACCAGCTGCCAGGTAGTGTGTTCCACCCTCGAGTGACCAGCTGCCAGGTAGTGTGTTCCACCCTCGAGTGACCAGCTGCCAGGTAGTGTGTTCCACCCTCGAGTGACCAGCTGCCTGGTAGTGTGTTCCACCCTCAGTGACCAGCTGCCTGGTAGTGTGTTCCACCCTCAGTGACCAGCTGCCTGGTAGTGTGTTTCACCCTCAGTGACCAGCTGCCTGGTAGTGTGTTTCACCCTCAGTGACCAGCTGCCTGGTAGTGTGTTCCACCCTCGAGTGACCAGCTGCCTGGTAGTGTGTTTCCACCCTCAGTGACCAGCTGCCAGGTAGTGTGTTCCACCCTCAGTGACCAGCTGCCTGGTAGTGTGTTCCACCCTCAGTGACCAGCTGCCTGGTAGTGTGTTTCACTCTCAGTGACCAGCTGCCAGGTAGTGTGTTTCACCCTCGAGTGACCAGCTGCCTGGTAGTGTGTTCCACCCTCAGTGACCAGCTGCCTGGTAGTGTGTTCCACCCTCAGTGACCAGCTGCCTGGTAGTGTGTTCCACCCTCGAGTGACCAGCTGCCAGGAAGTGTGTTCCACCCTCGAATGACCAGCTGCCTGGTAGTGTGTTCCACCCTCGAGTGACCAGCTGCCTGGTAGTGTGTTTCACCCTCGAGTGACCAGCTGCCTGGTAGTGTGTTTCACCCTCGAGTGACCAGCTGCCAGGTAGTGTGTTCTACCCTCGAGTGACCAGCTGCCTGGTAGTTTGTTTCACCCTCGAGTGACCAGCTGTCTGGTAGTGTGTTTCACCCTCGAGTGACCAGCTGCCTGGTAGTGTGTTCCACCCTCAGTGACCAGCTGCCTGGTAGTGTGTTCCACCCTCGAGTGACCAACTGCCTGGTAGTGTGTTCCACCCTCGAGTGACCAGCTGCCTGGTAGTGTGTTCCACCCTCGAGTGACCAGCTGCCTGGTAGTGTGTTTCACCCTCGAGTGACCAGCTGCCTGGTAGTGTGTTCCACCCTCGAGTGACCAGCTGCCAGGTAGTGTGTTTCACCCTCGAGTGACTAGCTGACTGGTAGTGTGTTTCACCCTCGAGTGACCAGCTGCCTGGTAGTGTGTTTCACCCTCGAGTGACCAGCTGCCAGGTAGTGTATCTCACCCTCAGTGACCAGCTGCCTGGTAGTGTGTTCCACCCTCGAGTGACCAGCTGCCTGGTAGTGTGTTTCACCCTCAGTGACCAGCTGCCTGGTAGTGTGTTCCACCCTCAGTGACCAGCTGCCAGGTAGTGTGTTTCACCCTCGAGTGACCAGCTGCCTGGTAGTGTGTTCCACCCTCGAGTGACCAGCTGCCTGGTAGTGTGTTCCACCCTCGAGTGACCAGCTGCCTGGTAGTGTGTTCCACCCTCGAGTGACCAGCTGCCTGGTAGTTTGTTCCACCCTCGAGTGACCAGCTGCCTGGTAGTGTGTTCCACCCTCGAGTGACCAGCTGCCTGGTAGTGTGTTCCACCCTCGAGTGACCAGCTGCCTGGTAGTGTGTTCCACCCTCGAGTGACCAGCTGCCTGGTAGTGTGTTCCACCCTCGAGTGACCAGCTGCCTGGTAGTGTGTTTCACCCTCGAGTGACCAGCTGCCTGGTAGTGTGTTCCACCCTCGAGTGACCAACTGCCTGGTAGTGTGTTCCACCCTCTAGTGACCAGCTGCCTGGTAGTGTGTTTCACCCTCGAGTGACCAGCTGCCTGGTAGTGTGTTCCACCCTCAGTGACCAACTGCCAGGTAGTGTGTTCCACCCTCAGTGACCAGCTGCCTGGTAGTGTGTTCCACCCTTGAGTGACCAACTGCCAGGTAGTGTGTTTCACCCTCAGTGACCAGCTGCCAGGTAGTGTGTTCCACCCTCAGTGACCAGCTGCCTGGTAGTGTGTTCCACCCTCAGTGACCAGCTGCCTGGTAGTGTGTTCCACCCTCAGTGACCAGCTGCCTGGTAGTGTGTTCCACCCTCGAGTGACCAGCTGCCTGGTAGTGTGTTCCACCCTCGAGTGACCAGCTGCCAGGTAGTGTGTTCCACCCTCGAGTGACCAGCTGCCTGGTAGTGTGTTCCACCCTCGAGTGACCAGCTGCCTGGTAGTGTGTTCCACCCTCGAGTGACCAGCTGCCAGGTAGTGTGTTTCACCCTCGAGTGACCAGCTGCCTGGTAGTGTGTTCCACCCTCGAGTGACCAGCTGCCTGGTAGTGTGTTCCACCCTCGAGTGACCAGCTGCCTGGTAGTGTGTTTCACCCTCGAGTGACCAGCTGCCTGGTAGTGTGTTCCACCATCTAGTGACCAGCTGCCTGGTAGTGTGTTTCACCCTCGAGTGACCAGCTGCCTGGTAGTGTGTTCCACCTTCGAGTGACCAGCTGCCAGGTAGTGTGTTTCACCCTCGAGTGACCAGCTGCCTGGTAGTGTGTTCCACCCTCGAGTGACCAGCTGCCTGGTAGTGTGTTCCACCCTCAGTGACCAGCTGCCAGGTACTGTGTTCCACCCTCGAGTGACCAGCTGCCTGGTAGTGTGTTCACCCTCGAGTGACCAGCTGCCTGGTAGTTGTGTTCCACCCTCGAGTGACCAGCTGCCTGGTAGTGTGTTTCACCCTCGAGTGACCAGCTGCCTGGTAGTGTGTTTCACCTCGAGTGACCAGCTGCCTGGTAGTTTGTTTCACCTCGAGTGACCAGCTGCCTGGTAGTGTGTTTCACCCTCGAGTGACCAGCTGCCTGGTAGTTTGTTTCACCCTCGAGTGACCAGCTGCCTGGTAGTTTGTTTCACCCTCGAGTGACCAGCTGCCTGGTAGTGTGTTTCACCCTCGAGTGACCAGCTGCCTGGTAGTTTGTTTCACCCTCGAGTGACCAGCTACCTGGTAGTGTGTTCCACCCTCGAGTGACCAGCTGCCTGGTAGTGTGTTTCACCCTCGAGTGACCAGCTGCCTGGTAGTTTGTTTCACCCTCGAGTGACCAGCTGCCTGGTAGTGTGTTTCACCCTCGAGTGACCAGCTGCCTGGTAGTGTGTTTCACCCTCGAGTGACCAGCTGCCTGGTAGTGTGTTTCACCCTCGAGTGACCAGCTGCCTGGTAGTGTGTTTCACCCTCGAGTGACCAGCTGCCTGGTAGTTTGTTTCACCCTCGAGTGACCAGCTGCCTGGTAGTGTGTTTCACCCTCGAGTAACCAGCTGCCTGGTAGTGTGTTTCACCCTCGAGTGACCAGCTGCCTGGTAGTGTGTTTCATCCTCGAGTGACCAGCTGCCTGGTAGTGTGTTTCACCCTCGAGTGACCAGCTGCCTGGTAGTGTGTTCCACAGTCGAGTGACCAGCTGCCTGGTAGTGTGTTCCACTCTCGAGTGACCAGCTGTCTGGTAGTGTGTTCCACGCTCGAGTGACCAGCTGACTTGTACAGTGCTCCACTGTCGAGTGACCAGCTGACTGGAACAGTGCTCCACCCTCGAGTGACCAGCTAACTGGTACAGTGCTCTACTCTCAAGTGACCAGCTGACTGGTACAGTGCTCCACTCTCGAGTGACCAGCTGACTGGTACAGTGCTCCACCCTCGAGTGACCAGCTGACTGGTACAGTGCTCCACTCTCGAGTGACCAGCTGACTGGTACAGTGCTCCACTCTCGATTGACCAGCTGACTGGTACAGTGCTCCACCCTTGAGTGACCAGCTGACTGGTACAGTGCTCCACTCTCGAGTGACCAGCTGACTGGTACAGTGCTCCACTCTCGAGTGACCAGCTGACTGGTAAAGTGCTCCAGCCTCGAGTGACCAGCTGACTGGTACAGTGCTCCAGCCTCGAGTGACCAGCTGACTGGTACAGTGCTCCAGCCTCTAGTGACCAGCTGACTGGTACAGTGCTCCAACCTCGAGTGACCAGCTGACTGGTACAGTGCTCCAGCCTCGAGTGACCAGCTGACTGGTACAGTGCTCCAGCCTCGAGTGACCAGCTGACTGGTACAGTGTTCCAGCCTCGAGTGACCAGCTGACTGGTACAGTGCTCCAGCCTCGAGTGACCAGCTGAATGGTACAGTGCTCCAGCCTCGAGTGACCAGCTGACTGGTACAGTGATCTACTCTCGAGTGACCAGCTGACTTGTACAGTGGTCCAGCCTCGAGTGACCAGCTGACTTGTACAGTGGTCCAGCCTCGAGTGACCAGCTGACTGGTACAGTGCTCCAGCCTCGAGTGACCAGCTGACTGGTACAGTGCTCAAGCCTCGAGTGACCAGCTGACTGGTACAGTGCTCCAGCCTCGAGTGACCAGCTGACTGGTACAGTGCTCTACTCTCGAGTGACCAGCTGACTGGTACAGTGCTCCAGCCTCAGTGACCAGCTGACTGGTACAGTGCTCCAGCCTCAGTGACCAGCTGACTGGTATAGTGCTCAAGCCTCGAGTGACCAGCTGAATGGTACAGTGCTCCACCTCGAGTGACCAGCT
>WNWK01032698.1:0-21701 GCA_009830355.1 Cherax destructor
CAGTCTTAGGCCCATTGTTATTTATAATATATATCAATGACCTTGATGAGGAATTACTAGTGATATGAGCAAATTCGCCGACGACACGAATGGTAGGATAATTGATTCAAACATAGATGTCATAGAACTTCAGGAAGATTTAGACAAACTTAATTCGTGGTCAGAAAAGTGGCAGATGCAGTTCAATGTAGATAAATGCAAGGTTCTGAAGCTCGGGAGTGTCCATAACCCAAGCACTTATAAGTTAAATAACGTAGAACTTAGCCATACAGATTGCGAGAAGGACTTGGGGGTGATGGTAAGCAGCAACCTTAAACCAAGACAGCAATGCCTAAGCGTACGTAATAAGGCAAATAGATTACTGGGATTTATATCAAGAAGTGTTAGCAACAGAAGTCCAGAGGTTATATTACAGCTTTATACATCATTAGTAAGGCCTCACCTAGATTACGCAGCTCAGTTCTGGTCTCCATATTACAGAATGGACATAAATTCGTTAGAAAACATTCAGCGTAGAATGACTAAATTAATACATAGCATTAGAAATCTTCCTTACGAAGAAAGATTGAAAACCCTAAAATTACATTCACTTGTAAGACGTAGAATGAGGGGAGACATGATCGAGGTATACAAGTGGAAAATGGGTATTAACAAAGGGATATAAATAAGGTCTTGAGGATATCTCTCCAGAGAGACCCGCAATAATGGATTCAAGTTAGATAAGTTTAGATTTAGAAAGGATATAGGAAAGTATTGGTTTGGAAATAGGGTAGTTGATGAGTGGAACAGTCTGCCTAGTAGGGTTATTGAAGCTAGGACCTTGGGTAGTTTCAAATTTAGGTTGGATAAATTCATGAGTGAGAGGGGTTGGATTTGAGTGGGACTCGCGCATGAGTGGGTAGAATTGTCAAAGCTTATTTCTTGGGTAGCATTGAAGATTGGGTTGAGCAAATATTCTGTTAGTGGGACGGATTGTGAAGGACCTGCCTAGTATGGGCCAACAGGCCTGCTGCAGTGTTCCTCCTTTCTTATGTTCTTATGTTCTTATGTAACACTGCAGCAGGCCTGTTGGCCCATACTAGGCAAGTCCTTCACAATCCATCCCACTAACAGAATAATTCCCAACCTAATTTTCAATTCTACCCAGAAATAAGCTTTGAAGATTCTGTTACTCAAGTGCGAGTCCACTCATCAACCCTCCACTCATGAATTTATCCAACCAAATGACTACCCAGGTCATACTTCATGACTATGGCAACTGTTCCACTCATCAACACCCTATTTCCAAACCAATATTTTCCTATATCCTTTCTAAATCTAAACTATCAATTTGAATCCATTGTTGCAGGTTCTCTCTTGGAAGATATCCTCAAGACCATATTATATCCCCTTATTACCCATCTTCCTTATACATAAGAACTTTTTTTTTTTTTTTTTTTTTTAAACAAAGATGAGTAATCAGTGCCTCAGCCTTGGAGTTGGTGTGAAGAACACCGCAGTCGTGGAAACTGGAGCACAGGCAGAGGACATCTACACAGTCTTCTTCACTACTACTACCACTAACTCGTCCCTCGGGAATGACCTACTTTCACTGGGAAATCCCGCCTTCCAGTGACAATGTCTTCGTCTGCTACCCGTCCTTTACCACCTGACTCCAGTATATAAGCGCCATCCTTCTTGCCTGTGGTCAAGTTTCTCCACGACCACGGTGCTCTTCACACCAACTCCAAGTCTGAGCAGTATCGAGACTTATGAAATCGTAATGACACGATTGCATACAAACCATACCACGGGCGGGGCTTGAACCCGCGGTCATAGAGTCGTAAAACTCCAGACCGACGCGCTAGCCACTGGGCCAGCTGGCTACAATAAGTCATCTAACTAGGTATATTTGGAAATAAATGGTATAAAATACCGACACAATGGAAAAATAAACACATAAGCAGTATAATGTGATCCTTTATTGACAACGTTTCGCCCACGCAGTGGGCTTTATCGAGTCACAGACAGATCTACCTGATCTACCAGATCTGTCTGTGACTCGATAAAGCCTGCGGGGAGCGATCACAAATCACTGTGTGTTTATTTTTAGGTATATTTATACACTTGCATTTGTGGTCACAGTGGTGCCTATGCTAACCTTCCTATGGATGAATCGTATTGTAGCCAGATGGCCAAGTGGCCAACGCATCGGTCTAGAGTTTTAAGACTCCGACCGCAGGTTCAAGCCCCACCCGTGGTATGGTTTGTTTCACTCCTGCATATTCGTACATACTTATTGAAGGTTCATTAACTAATCTCCAGGTATTGTTTCTTTGGAATTATAATTTCTGAGATGGCCTATCCTCTACAAAGGAGAAATAAAGCAGGGCAACAAAAACCACACAGAAAAAAGAACAAAAGTGACAAGTTTGAACATTATAGTATATATCAGAGTGCATACATAGGAAAAAACTCAAATTTATTACTGCAGGAGCGTCTTGACATGACAAATAACCCGCACACACGAGACTGTAATTTATGACGACGTTTCGGTCCGACCTGGACCATTAACTGGACCTACAGAAGCGCGAAGGGAGTCGGTATGTATTCAAAAACGGAAGGGGCGATAATGAACGGAGGAGGCAGTAATATAATTGTAAGTAGGAGTATAATTGTAGAGGTAGTGGTGGAAGTAGTAGTAGTAGTCGTCGTCGTAGTAGTAGTAGTAGTACAATAGTAATGGTAGTGACAAGTCAGCGAGTGCGGGTTGTGTATTGCTATAGCCACTGCATTGTGCCTTTTTAGTCTTTTGAAAACTACGTCATGGGCCTGTGAATACATGTACTGGCATAGTGACAACCAGTCTGAACATTATGAAACAATGTAGGCTCACTCAAAATTAGTTGGGCATGATTATGCTGAATTACATGACATTAATCTATGAAGCAATGTTACTAGGCTAGTTTGGTACAAAACAAATAGTATATGGAGGAGAGAAAATTGATCTTTGGTGAATGCTGGGTAACTGTATCACTACGTTAGTGACCTTAACTCCTCACCTCCACTCATTATTGTTACGTGGAGGAATGTTTCTGTATAGTACAACGATAATATCATGATAGTACCATGATAGTACCATGATAGTTCCACGACAGTACTATGGTAGTACCACGACAGTTTCATGATATTAACACAATAGTACCACAATAGTAACGCGATAGTACAACGATAATAATAGTTCCACGATAGTACCATGATAGTACCACGATAGTAACATGATAGTACTACGATAGTATCATGATAGTAATACGATAGTACTATGATAGTACCACGATAGTACCATGATATTACAACGATAGTACCATGATAGTACCACGATAGTAACACGATAGTAACACGGTGGTACCACGATAGTACCATGATAGTACTACGATAGTAACACTATAGTAACACGATAGTACCACGATAGTACTACGATAGTATCATGATAGTACCATGATAGTACCACGATAGTACCACGATAGTAACACGATACTACCATGATAGTACCACGATAGTACCATGATAGTACCACGATAGTAACACGATAGTACCACGATAGTACTACGATAGTACCACGATAGTACCATGATAGTACCATGATGGTACCACGATAGTACCAATAAAGTTTCCTGAACTCAAGGTTCTTGCTGTTGTGGCTCCATAAGTCACAATTTCGCAACTTCATTGAATATTAAAGTGATATTAATTTATTTTTAGTAAATAAAGGATGTTTTTACTGATCGGCTTCAAAATATCAATGAAGATGTTTTCTGTAGGAAGATTAGTATCCCATAAGTTTATTCTGAGAAGGTGTAAATTATATTTATTTTTTTCAAATTGTTATAAAACTTAGACTCGTTGGAATGAGATCTATTACTGGTGAATGTGTTTTCTCAGTGAGTTTAAAATATCACAATTTGTGTGCTTTATTAAGAGTAAGTTTGGCACCCACTTTGAGATGTGTAACTAGAGGATGTCTCAGCTGATGTGTTATCAAACCCTTAACACTGATGGAGTGATCTGAGCTCAAAGCACTGTGGTCTACACACTAACACAGAAGGATGTGTTACTTTGATCTGGGTTCAGTCCACTGTGGTCTACACACTAACACAGAAGGATGTGTTACTTTGATCTGGGTTCAGACCACGGTGGTCTAAACACTAACACAGAAGGATGTGTTACTTTGATCTGGGTTCAGACCACTGTGGTCTACACACTAACACAGAAGGATGTGTTACTTTGATCTGGGTTCAGAACACGGTGGTCTACACACTAACACAGAAGGATGTGTTACTTTGATCTGGGTTCAGACACTGTGGTCTCACACTAACACAGAAGGATGTGTTACTTTGATCTGGGTTCAGAACACGGTGGTCTACACACTAACACAGAAGGATGTGTTACTTTGATCTGGGTTCAGACACTGTGGTCTACACACTAACACAGAAGGATGTGTTACTTTGATCTGGGTTCAGACCACTGTGGTCTCACACTAACACAGAAGGATGTGTTACTTTGATCTGGGTTCAGACCACTGTGGTCTACACACTAACACAGAAGGATGTGTTACTTTGATCTGGGTTCAGACCACTGTGGTCTACACACTAACACAGAAGGATGTGTTACTTTGATCTGGGTTCAGACCACTGTGGTCTACACACTAACACAGAAGGATGTGTTACTTTGATCTGGGTTCAGACCACTGTGGTCTACACACTAACACAGAAGGATGTGTTACTTTGATCTGGGTTCAGACCACTGTGGTCTACACACTAACACAGAAGGATGTGTTACTTTGATCTGGGTTCAGACCACTGTGGTCTACACTAACACAGAAGGATGTGTTACTTTGATCTGGGTTCAGACCACTGTGGTCTACACACTAACACAGAAGGATGTGTTACTTTGATCTGGGTTCAGACCACTGTGGTCTACACACTAACACAGAAGGATGTGTTACTTTGATCTGGGTTCAGACCACGGTGGTCTAAACACTAACACAGAAGGATGTGTTACTTTGATCTGGGTTCAGACCACTGTGGTCTACACACTAACACAGAAGGATGTGTTACTTTGATCTGGGTTCAGAACACGGTGGTCTACACACTAACACAGAAGGATGTGTTACTTTGATCTGGGTTCAGACCACTGTGGTCTACACACTAACACAGAAGGATGTGTTACTTTGATCTGGGTTCAGACCACTGTGGTCTACACACTAACACAGAAGGATGTGTTACTTTGATCTGGGTTCAGACCACTGTGGTCTACACACTAACACAGAAGGATGTGTTACTTTGATCTGGTTCAGACCACTGTGGTCTACACACTAACACAGAAGGATGTGTTACTTTGATCTGGGTTCAGACCACTGTGTCTCACACTAACACAGAAGGATGTGTTACTTTGATCTGGGTTCAGACCACTGTGGTCTACACACTAACACAGAAGGATGTGTTACTTTGATCTGGGTTCAGAACACGGTGGTCTACACACTAACACAGAAGGATGTGTTACTTTGATCTGGGTTCAGACCACTGTGGTCTACACACTAACACAGAAGGATGTGGATGAATGGTTCAGAGAACCGACAAGTTGTTAAATTAGACACATATGCAACACTTGAGTATCTTTATTGAGGAAACGTTTCGCCACACAGTGGCTTCATCAGTCCAATACACTTCTAACAAGACTTCTAACAAGATTGATGGACTGAACACATCGACTCCAGGCCGAGGGACTGATAACCTCAAACTCCTCCTCTCCTTACACCTTTCTACTTTGTATTGGACTGATGAAGCCACTGTGTGGCGAAACGTTTCCTCAATAAAGATACCCAAGTGTTGCATATGTGTCTAATTTAACAACAGAAGGATGTGTTACTTTGATCTGGGTTCAGACCACTGTGGTCTACACACTAACACAGAAGGATGTGTTACTTTGATCTGGGTTCAGACCACTGTGGTCTACACACTAACACAGAAGGATGTGTTACTTTGATCTGGGTTCAGACCACTGTGGTCTACACACTAACACAGAAGGATGTGTTACTTTGATCTGGGTTCAGACCACTGTGGTCTACACACTAACACAGAAGGATGTGTTACTTTGATCTGGGTTCGACCACTGGGTCTACACACTAACACAGAAGGATGTGTTACTTTGATCTGGGTTCAGACCACTGTGGTCTACACACTAACACAGAAGGATGTGTTACTTTGATCTGGGTTCAGACCACTGTGGTCTACACACTAACACAGAAGGATGTGTTACTTTGATCTGGGTTCAGACCACCTTAATGGAACACAGGGAAAACTAGCACATCTACTAGAATATTATTACAACATGGCTTCCACTAACAAATGATGATTTTCTATGCAAAAATCGACACTAAGTCATTTACGACCACGTGTGAACACTTGTAATATATGAGTGGAATTAACGTGTGACATTACAGTACTAAACACTTTCAATAACACTTGCAATATTTCTCTTCTCAATCGTTCTAGATATTACTGAAAACATATTAAATTGTTCACTATGAAATTATCAATTAACACTGTCGGTGTGGCATAGTGAGGTGACATCAAGGGGTGATGTCCGGCGTGACGTCGTGAGGTGATGTCATGGTGTGACACCCCATTACGTCGAGCAGACGTAATGGGGGTGATGCCAGGCAGACGTATTGTGTGACGTCGTGAGGCTCAGCCAACAGTAAACAGATGCCACAATTGGCTAGAGAGCGCAGGGAGGTGAGAAACTAAGGATGTATTCACCTAGTTGTGGTTGTAGGGGCCGATACTAGGTCTTTCTTCGCGCTCCATGAGCTTTATCGTACCTCTTCTTAAAGCTATGTATGGATCCTGCCTCCACTAAATCACTTCCTAGACTGTTCCACTTCCCGACAACTTTGTGACTAAAGAAATACTTCCTAACATCCCTGTGATTCGTCTGAGTCTTCAACTTCAGACTGTGACCCCTTGTTGGTGTGTCATATCTTTGGAACATCCTGTTTCTGTCCACTTTGTCGATTCCTCTCAGTATTCTGTATGTCGTCATCATATCTCCCCTATCTCTCCTGTCCTTCAGTGTCGTCAGGTCGATTTCTCTTAACCTCTCCTCGTAGGATATACCTCTTAGCTCCGGGATCAGTCTAGTTGCAAACCTTTGCACTTTCTCTAGTTTCCTTACATGCTTGGCTAGGTGTGGGTTCCAAACTGACGCTGCATACTCCAATATGGGTGTAACGTACACAGTGTACAGGGTCCTGAACGATTCCTTATATCGGAATGCTCTTCGCCCGTAAACTGCAGCAGTTATATGGTTGATGTGCGCCTCAGGAGATGTGCCCGGTGTTATACTCACCCCAAGGTCCTTTTCCTTGAGAGAGGTTTGTAGTCTCTGGTCCCCTATACTGTACTCCGTCTGTGGTCTTCTTTGCAATTCCAAAATCTTCATGACTTTGCACTTGGTGGGGTGGGTTGAACTACAGGAGCCAGTTGCTTGACCAGGCCTGCAACCTGTCCAGATACCTTTGTAGTTCTGCCTGGTCCCCATCATCTGCAAACAGCGTCACTTCGGAGTCTATTCCTTCAATCATTTCTCTCATAAATACCAGAAACAGCACCGGTCCTAGGACTGACCCCTGTGGAACCCCACTCGTGACAGGAGTCCACTCTGCCGCCTCGCCACGTACCATGACCTGCTGTTGTCTTACTGACAGGTTTTCCCTGATCCATTGCAGTGCCTTCCCTGTTATCCCTGCATTAGTCTCTTGTGTGGCAGTGTGTCAAACGCCTTCTTACAGTCCAAGAAAATGCAATATACCCACACCTCTCTCTCTTGTCTTACTGCTGTCACCCTGTCATAGAACTCCAGGTTTGTGACACAGGATTTCCCGTCCCTGAAACCATGTTCGATGTCGTTGATAAGCTCATTCCTTTCTAGGTGCTCCACCATTATTCTCCTGATGATCTTCTCCATGACTTTGCATACTATACATGTCAGTGACACTGGTCTGTAGTTTAGTGCTTCATGTCTGTCTCCTTTTTCAAAACTTGGGGCTACATTTGCTGTCTTCCATACTTCAGGTAGTCACCCTGTTTCTATAGATGTGTTGAAGATTGTTGTTAGTGGTACACATAGCACTTCTGTTCCTTTTCTCAGGACCCATGGAGAGATGTTATCCGGCCCCATCGCCTTTGAGGTATCTAGCTCGCTTAGCTGCCTCTTAACTTCTTCAGCAGTATGTAATGTGTCCAACACTTGAAGGTGTACCCCACCTCTCCATCTTTCTGGAGTCCCTTCTGCCTCCTCTGTCAACACTTCTTTGAGTCTCATGTTGAGCTCCTCACATATTTCACTGTCGTTTCTTCTGATCAAACCCTCCTTCATTCCTCAGCCTGATTACCTGGTTCTTGACTGTCGTTTTACCTCCTGATGTGGCTGTACAACAGCTGCAGGTCAGATTTAGCTTTCGCTGCTATGTCCTTTTCGTATTGTTGTTGGGCCTCCCTTCTTACCTGCGCATATACATTTCTGTCTCTACGACGTTTTCCTTATTCCCCAGCATCCTTTGCCTTCTATACTTCTTCCATTCTCTAGCTCACTTGGTTTTGGCCTCTCTACACCTTTAGTGAACCAAGGGCTCACGCTGGCTTTCTCGTTATTTCTGTTACCCTTGGGTACAAACGTCTCTTCAGCATCCTTGTGTATTGTTGTTACCTATTCTATCATCTCGTTTACTGATGATGTGCTGTGCTCAGTGCTTACAAGTGGAGGACAGTAACAAACAGGAAATAATCTTATTCATGTGGCGTTGAACATTGGCTAGATCAGTCAGGCATGGACATCACTTGACTTGATGTTCCACACTGCATGGTCACCCACAAGACTTGATTGTGGAGAAAATTTCTATGGAAAGAAGGGGTATCAACACCTTTCAGCCCTTTCACCCTCTCAAAAGGGGCAAATGGCGTCGCTTCTGCATGATCAGTAATTGGAAGCAGATGCAGTGCCAGCGTATGTCATAGTCACACCAATCTACTTGCAAGAGACCAGTGCTGCAACCATAGTGTGGATTAATGAGAGGAATTACTCTCTTGCCATTGCAGGAAAATGTACAAGAAAACCTGCATCACTTTACTCATAATGTGGGACAATAATGAACTCTCGGAGATAGATAGATATCAAGATATCTGCTATCTTGTATTACATTATGTTGCAGTGTTTAGCAAGGAAGGGTAATAACTCTGAATTCAGCAAATCCTTCGTAAGAGGGGCGCGCAGGGCGAAGACGCGGCTGTAGAGGGCATGTTACAGAAAACTCGTGCTTCATGCTAGGAGAATAGACAAAGACACTTGTGATTCATGTTCCTCATTGACAATCTCAGCCATTCATGGCAGAACTTTCCTGTTGTGAAATTACCACGAAGTAAAGGACAAATATTGAAGAACAGTGCAGTGTTAGTGTGTTATGAACAGTCTTCAGATAGAGATAGTGCCATCAAAACACTTTTGCTTCAAGACGCCGATACCGGGTTACATCCCTGCCACAAGCCAGGGAAATTACAGGTCCGATACAATACCCTTGTAAGTCTATTAAGTTATGATACTAGTTAGGTCAGCTGCACAGAAGATAGCTAGTTCATTCCTTATTAGGAGTTATCATTATTAACCTTTTCATGGGTGGGCCATTGAGCCCCAAAAAGTAAGTTTAGTTATTCAGTATTCAGTTACTGAATGATATGCTGATAAATAAGCTCCTTTGGGGCAGTTATATACTTACCTTCTTATCTCTCTTCAGCTAGGGGTGATAGAAAAGCTGTTTCACAGCTTTTTGGTGCAGCTGCAGAACGGCTGAGACAGCAACAAAGCTAAGTATCTTTATTCCTGTATAGATATATTCTACTGAATCCCTTACAGTGGTCGTGCTAGAACTGGATAGTGGCCAAAAACTTGTAATACAGTGTACAAGTACATAAGAACCAAAGGTCCTTCTATAAAATCTAAAGAAATGGAGCCTTTACAAAATAAATGTGTCACGCTCAAAGAGAATGGTGGTAAGCTAGAGGCATCTGCCTCTCGAAGAAAACAAGAGGCAGTCACCCAAAAGAAAATGGGGCGCCAACAGGGCTGGCTCACCCACTCTTGCTCCGCTCTTAACTTGTGCTTACTCAGCAACTACAGTCAGCTTATCTGAATGTGTATATCTATACAGTGTTTATAGTTTATAGACGTAAATTCTCTTATATTTATTAAGGAAGTTTATATTCAGTTTAAGCTTTCATATATATTAGGAGTGACATTTATGTGAGATGTATAATGTATGATTTGTATAGCATCATTACAAAACGTCGACTCAGCAGTATCAAGCTGATACAGCATTTACAGTCAGCTTCAAGGTCCAGCCATATGTGCCCTGTACCCTTCAAGGTCAAGGCTGCGGCCACTGCCTCAGTGGTGTGCTTTCGCAAGCATAACACATTCTCAGCTGTTCACTGTAGTGAAGTTTTAAACACTCATAGTGTAGTGTTAGGAATTATTATTAGTTTTCGTGTTCAAGATGGCATCATTGAAAACTCAGTTTAAATCTTTACAGACTAAAATTACGCACGTAGAAGATTTGTTTGCTGTCTGTGAAGGGTTGACTCAAAATGCGAATATTGATTTTGACATATTAGAAGCAAAACTGAATCTTCTTTCAAATCGTTTGAAGAACATTAATTCAGATTATGAAAATTATGAACTTCAGCAAGTTTTGGGTACATTTAGTGTTCAACAAGAAAAGTGGGCAGAAAGACTTTGGGCCTGCCACAAAATTCTTTTACAAAGAACTACTCTAGCTAGTGGTCAGGCACCTGTTACACCTCTCACGAATGGCATACCACTACCTAGTCTTCCTACATTATCATTACTTATATTTGAAGGTCATAACTATGAATAATTCATCAGTGGTTTCCAGTCCCTGATATTGATGAGATCTCTAAGTTCAACTAACTTAAATGTCTTTTGAAAGAAGAACCCTATGAACTTATTAAGTCGTTTCCGGTGGTCAAAGGCAATTATCATCTAGCTTTACGTGTCTTGTCTAACAATTACTTTGATGCTGACAAAGTCAGAGTTAGACATTCAGTAAAGAATCTCAAGCTTGAAACCACCAAGACATTGTTTTTTCAGATTTACAGACATTTAGGATCACATTAGACAATAGTCTCAGATATCTAGACACTAAATATGACATAAATCAATGTGATTGGTGTATCAGTGATATTGTACAGGATAAACTGTCACCACAAACTATTGAACGATTAAATATTATGTTCAACAAAGGCTATTTCACTTCTGAACAAGTGAGCAAAGGTTTACAAGCAACAATTTCTTTCATGCAAGCAACGAGACATGATAAATTTACAAATCCTACTGTGGATACTAAACCTTCAACTCAGTATAAAAAGAGTATACCTACTCCCACTAAATCACAGAATGGGAAATCCTAAGTAGGCACTTATCAAGCTGAGAATAAAACAGATAGTAAACAGACTGTCACACATAAACGAACTCCAAAATGTGCACAACAAATTGAGGCATGGAAACAACGTGCTCAGCAGCTGAAACGGTGCACTAAGTGTTCAGGTGAACACTGAAGGAATGTTTTGAATGCAAGGGTATGCCCAATCACTTGTGCTGAACAATAGACGACTTCCACAGAAACAGAAAGTAACAAACAACAACATTAAATGTTAGATATAAGTCTAAATCGACTGCTCTCCCATTAGCTCAATTTGAGTTATCTAATAAATTACAGAAAACCAATGTGCTAACACTATTTGATCAAGGCTCACAAAGGTCCTTCGTAAGAAGAACAGTGTTACATGAACTGAATAAACAACTCCATGCCAAAATACGGTATGATATAGCTGGTTTTTTTCCAAAGATCTGGTAAACAGACATGACCTAGCCAAATTCACTGTTGGTCTAGGAAAAAGAAAAAAAGACAGTAGAAGCTGTGGTAGTCGATGATTTGCCTAAGTGTGTGCAGATCCGGGGATTAAGAGATACAGTTGCAGCACTGAAGGCAGCCAAGGTCAAGTTAGCCTGTCCTGACATACAGACGGACATAATTAGTCCAATTGATTTAATCATTGGAAGTGATTACTATCACTGTTTTGTGGAAAATATAGTAAGTAAACATGATGTTCACTTGCTGAAAACTGCTGGAGGCCATATGATATGTGGTCCAATTCCCTCTCAAAGCGGGAAAGAAGCTGAAATTGATTCAGTAGAAAATGTACTAGTTACAAGAATAACTGCTGATCATGTACCACAA
Organism: Cherax destructor; assembly: GCA_009830355.1. Classification (NCBI taxonomy): domain Eukaryota; kingdom Metazoa; phylum Arthropoda; class Malacostraca; order Decapoda; family Parastacidae; genus Cherax; species Cherax destructor. The sequence continues at coordinate 12,353 of WNWK01032698.1, forward strand.
CAAAAATTATCATTACTGGAAGAAATGAATGAACCAGTTGATAAGTTGTGGGATTTAGATGCGATAGGTATAGATGTAAATAAACCAAGCCCACAGGAGTCTGAGACTTATAACCAATATTTGGACACTGTCAAATATGAAGATGGACAGTATTGGGTTAGGTTACCATGGAAATTAAATCCACCACATCTACCTAGCAATTATCGCATGGCTTTCGGACAAATGAAAGCACAAATACATGAGCTCAGGAAGAATCCAGAGCTGCTGACTGTCTATGATAATATCATACAAGAACAGTTAGACAATAAATTCATTGAGGAAATAGTCGAAGATAAGTTGAAGACAGATGCTCATTATCTACCGCACCATGGAGTCAGGAAAATTTCTGAAACCACTCCACTACGTGTTGTATACAATTGCAGCGCACGTGCAAATAAAGATGTAGCAAGCCTTAATGACTGTCTGATGACCGGACCCTCACTAACTGAGAAGCTTGGAGACATGCTTATGAAATTTCGCACAAATCCTAATGCCTACACGGCTGATATTTCCAAAGCTTTCTTAAGAGTAGGACTACAAGAAATATATAGAGATTATACTCGATTCTTGTGGCCAGAAAATCCACATGATCCTCAAAGTCCTGTGTAAACACATCGTTTCAAGTCAGTATTATTTGGTGCAACATCCTCTCCATTCTTGCTATAAGGGCGCAGGTGAGAGCGGTTTGGCGGTGCAAGAAAATAATTGAAAAATAGGGAAAATGAGTTTTGTTGACAGAAAAATATTTTAAGAATCTGGCAACATTTTGGTGAAAATCGCATTTTAATACAACGTTTCTAAAGCAAATTATAGCAATTTGAAACATATTAACTTAAGACGCACAAGGTTTGTGACCGCGCGACATGAATTTTTTGTTTTGTTTTATTTTGTTTAATTTTCTCTCTATATTTCTTTCTAAATACATTAAATTTACCACTCAACATCATAATACAGTGTTGGAGCTTCTTATTGGCTTATTGCAGAGGTGGGAAGGGCTTATAGCAGAGGTGGGCAGAATCAAGAGTCAGCCAAGGACGATAATTGCATGATCAGTGGTTTGATACTCCCAACAAATGTCTTTATACTGACGTTATTATTACTAATACACTTTATCTGCTTATAACATTTATTCAATAATGATATCAGACATAAGATATATAAGATAAAAGCATAATAAAGACGGCCAAAATATTAATAAGTGTCATATACCGGAGAGTGCAGTCACCGGAGACCTTGATCCAGCAATCTTCCTGCTTATAAATATACGATTTTCTCTATTGCCTCGCTGGCGTACTTAAAGAAAACGACATTTTAAAATGGGAAACAATAAGAAATCACTTACAAGGCGTAGAAAAAGCCCAAAACAGAGAGATTTTCGTGAATCTTTTGACGTAAATGAGGCGCGCGCGCTTTTCCGCGATTATCTCGAAAGTAAGATTTTCACCTATTGCTTACATTCCCTGCATTATTAATGATTAGATTGTAATGATTTTCACAGGGAATATAAAACAAAGTGTGTTTGATTATACGCTTGAAAACAAATTAGAATATCTCAAATATTTTTTATTTTGTAGGGGGGTAAAAAGGCATATATTTTAGTGAGTGTCAAAAGCGAACCAAATGTATTTTTTTCGGCATGAAGACAAGCTATCACGCATTCATACATTCTATAGAATATTGGGGTTAGATATATTCTACGAGTGGGAAGTGTCCGCAGCACCGCTAGTACCGCCAGACCGGAAGTAATGACTGCCATATGTCAAAATCAGTAATTATTTTTTTCTCTCAGTTGTTTGTTGGTCTATCCTATTGAAACTCTGTCATTGCATGTTATATACATGCTTCTAAACATATGGCAAAGATAAAAAGAATCAGACAAAACATAATGGAGATAAAGTCGTTAGGTAACCTCCCCCATAAGCTACTCTAAATACACATTTGAAGAAATCTGAAAGTCCTTCCAAAGAAACCTTAAATAAATGTTTTATGTGGACAGTCTTCAAGGTACTGAAAATAAAGAGGAGGATTTGAAATCCTTATACAGAGAAGCTAACAAGGAAATGAAAGAAGCAAATATGCCTCTAAGGATGAGGAATCCTAATTAAACTCAATTAAGGGAACTTATCAAAAAAGTTTTCATTGACACTTTGAGTCTCAAAAGGATAAATAATAATCAAGCAGTACACTCACTAAACGTAGTTTACTGTCAGAGGTATCACAATGTTTTGATCCTCTAGGACTCGTCTCACTAATTACCATAAAAGGTAAAATGCTTGTACAAGATGCATGGAAGCTCAAAATAGGTTAGGATGAGAACTTGCCTCAAGAAATGAGTCACGAATGGGATGAAATATCCAAGGAGTTTAAACAACTTCATCAAATTAAATTTCCCAGACAAATAGGTCAAGAGGGAAACAAGTACACATTACATGTGTTCTGTGATGCGTCAACCAGAGGTTATAGCGCTGTAGCTTACATGAGTAATGCTGAAGGAAGTACTTTAATTACTTCAAAAGCCAGGGTTGCACCCTTGAAGGTCAGAACAGTGCCACAATTGGAACTGACAGCACTCTGTGTAGGTACAAAATTAGCTGTCTATCTCAACAAAGTACTTGATCATCTCACTATTGAAAAAAATTGTGATCTGGAGTGACAATGAAGCAGTTCTTCAGTGGTTAAGAAATAGTAAGAGTAAATTGGTCTATGTACATAATAAAGTAGCAGAAATAAGAGAGATGCAGAGAGACTATCTCTTTCTCCACGTCTCTACACAAGAGAACCCAGCTGACATGTTGTCACTTGGTGTCCCTCAAAAATTTGTGGATAATAAATTATGGCTCCACGGACCTAACTGGCTCTCTAATGAAAATAACTGGCCACAGCAAAAAGCTCACATTGTGCCAGAAGAAACAGTCTGCTTGAACACTGCAGAAATAATCTGTTTATAAATACTGCAAACACAACAAAAAGACTTTGATGGATCTAAATACTCATCTTTGGGTAAACTCTTAAGAGTTACAGCTGTTGTCTTTAAATTCATTAAAGGGATAAAACCTAATTATGAATTTCTTGATCCCATTTAATACTAGATAAAACTGTTTCAGGAAGATGTCTTCTCTACAGGGTACAAATTTCTTGAAACTCAGGATAAATCCCCAAAGAAATATGATATGATTAATTCTTTAGGACTTTATCTCGACTCAGTAAAGATTATAAGATGTCGAGGAAGAATTCATAATTCTTCACTACCTTAGGAAACAATACATCCAGTATTGATCCTCAAGAATCATTGGTTAACAAGACTGATTATTAAAAATGCCCACAGTAACGTGTTACATGGTGGTGTAGCTGACACTCTTTGTCACATACGACAATCCTACTGGATACCTTAAGGTCGACAAAGTGTGAACAAAACAAATAAGGGACTGTATTACTTGTCGTCACTATGATATGCGAGTATGTCAGTATCCAGGTCCAGCCATATCCTCTGAAAGAGTTTGAGGTGACAGGTGTAGATTACACTGGACCAATAATTTTAACTAAAACAGTTGATAACAAAAAAAAGGCACAGATACCGTAACTGGAACAATACACACAACCCGCACAGAGAAGAGAAATGGTCCTAGTCGGACCGAAAAGTCATCGTAAGCTCCTCTCTTCTATGCGGGTTGTGTGATGTAAACTGTTGACAAAGTTCCTATCAAGGTGTACATCTGTTAGTTCTTCTGTGCTACGACTAGAGCAGTACTAGAAGTAGCAACAGATATGTCTGCTGAAACCTTTATCAAATTATTCAGAAGGTTTGCAGCCAGAAGGGCATGTCCCAGGCTGATGATTTCAGACAATGCAACGAACTTTGTTGCTGGTGCTGCTTATATAAGCAAGATCTTTGATCAGCCAGAGACACAACAGATGCTGAATCAACACAATTGTCGTTGGAGAGTCATTCCTCCTAAGGCCCCATGGCACGCGGATTTTATGAAAGAATGATAGGCATTGTAAAACTTTATCTAAGAAAGACTCTTCATCGGTGTTAAGTCCATCTCATTTACTACATTTACCCATGAATGATAAAGAAATCATAGAGGATCCTACTTATTTCGTACCTGAGCAACTCAGACGAAAATTCAAACACCTTAATAAAGTGATTGAACACTGGGAGGAAATATGGCGAGAAGACTATCTCACCTCATTGAGAGAACACTTCTATGGAGCTGGTGTTCTAGAAAATTATAAGTCTTTAAGACCCGGTGACATAGTGATTATTGACAATGATGGTCCGAGGACCCAATGACCTCTAGAAAAAATTGTGACCATATATCCTGATGCAAATGGAATCATCAGGACAGTTGATGTTTTGAACCAAGGTGTAGTGAATAAGCAGACAATAGATAAATTAGTGCCATTATAATTACACAGTGTTGAAAACAAACATAATTATTATCCAGAAACCCCACAGACTAAAGCTGTTCAGAAAAGATAATCAGCAGTGGTGGGAGTGAAAATCAAATTAATGTTAAATGAATAGTTCACCTACGGCGTTCTCCGCCGCCCCCAGTATGCGAAATTTTCTCCAGGAGGAGTATCAGCCCCTTTCTTCCTTTCAGCTCTGAGGGACGCCCCTCTCAGGAAGGGCAGTGACATCTTGATTGCTTCCGCATCAAGTAATTAAAAACATATGACCAGCATATGTCATGGTACTCACTTCCTTGTAGATACGTCATGGCTGACCAATGTTGCAATGAGTGTGGTTTAATGAGAACAATTAATCTCTGTACTGCCACAGGAAAGGTACAGAAAACTTCTACCTCACTTTATTCACATGTGGAACAATAATGAACTCTCAGTGATTGAGACATATCAAGAAATTAAGCATTCTGCATTGCTTCCTATTGAAGTTTGGCCAGGAAGGCAAATCTGCTTGGATCAGCACTTCAGTAGCGGCTGAGCGGGGCAGGGACAATTGGTTGCAATAAACCACAGGCGAGATGCGTGTTGTGGATTGAGTTGATCTTAACAAAGGAACTATCAATGCGTCCTCAACCTGGTAGACAATCCTATATATGTTACATGTGGTAGAATATTGTGACATTACCATGAAAGACAAATCTTGGTGAATGTTGTGTACCTGTCGAGTGTTGCTAAATTCCAGACTAGTGGAATACGTGGACAATCTTAAAGAACTATTCTTCAATCAAGTCACCTATACCTTGTACATGGTGCAGTCAACACCATGCGCTACAAAGAGCAAGGTAGGTTTGAAGTTACTTGTTATGCAGGGGACTGCGCCAGTTCTTGTGTCACAAAGGGTTCAAAATCATCCTATAGACAGCAATTAGGTGCGGGCTTTGAGCCCAACACAAGTGATACAAGCCCCTCGTCAGTTTTCAATTATTCGTTGAAATACTGACAAACACCCTCTAGAGGTAATTACACTCATACTCACTTTACCTTACTTTTGCACACAGCCCTTAAGGAGTGTATAGGACAGCTTCAAGACATCGCCTATGTGACGGCTGCATACGCGAGCTGTCTTTCAAGCTAAATTGCCAACTACAGTCCATTACCTATATCTTAGATTTAGAATGTACCATTCCCTAAAAGCTTGTTTGGTTTCATTTTTGTGTTTACCTGAGGCAAAACTTTGGCATTATGACACTGAACATGGCTCCACCTGCTTCCCTTGTTCACTGGTTCTTCTTCCCACTTTTCTGGATTACGACTGTTTGTTTTATTCTCTAAAAAATATGCCTCTCATGTAATTATCTGCAGTGATCAAGATGATGTTATCTGTGTTGATCAAGGTACACATGATGTTATGTGTGTTGATCAAGTACATGATGTTATGTGTTGATCAAGTACCATGATGTTATCTGTGTTGATCAAGGTACACATGATGTTATCTGTGTTGATCAATACAATGATGTTATCTGTGTTGATCAAGGTACACATGATGTTACCTGCCTTGATCAAGGTACACATGATGTTATCTGTCTTGATCAAGGTACATGATGTTATCTGTCTTGATCAATGTACACATGATGTTATCTGTCTTAATCAAGGTACATATGATGTTATCTGTCTTGATCAAGGTACACATGATGTTATCTGATCTTGACAGACATAATCACATGATGTTATCTGTCTTGATCAAGGTACACATGATGTTATCTGTCTTGATCAAGGTACACATGATGTTATCTGTCTTGATCAAGGTACACATGATGTTATCTGCCCGTCACCTCTTCCCCCTCCTTATAAAAGAATAAGTTGTCTTCATCACAAGATACAGTCTAGTGCCATTTAGGATACAAGCGTCAGGACGGTCATATTTGGTTCCTCGTTTATTTCTCAAAATTCTAAGAATTTACCACACGGAGCACCTCAGCCTCACCACCTGTGTGGTATATTATGAATTATGTTTCGTTCATTGACAATGTCTAGTCAGTTGTCAGCCCATCAACATCCTGAAGGTCCTAGATAATTAATTCACTGGTCAATAAAAAATTCTTGTCAAAAATATTTGAAAGTATTTTAGGGTTGCTGAATTCGAAAATGGCAGTAAGGTTTTATAATTGGCTCTAGTTTGTGATATATTGCATATCTACTCTCATTAACGGGAACTTAGCACAACGTGTGTATATGTATATGTGTGAGTCGCATCCTAGGACACTGACCTAATCTGCCGAAATGCTCAGCATAACAAGGGACATTCTATATAGTAGTATGTCACTGATGTCAACTAGGCCTGTATACCTTGTACATGTACTTGTAGTAAATAAAGATATTATTATTATTATTATGTAGTGACAATTTGTACATACAGATAGTTTTATTAAAGATTATAATTTTATTTTAAATAATTTAATATTTAATGAAATGAGATGTATCAACAACGATCACGTGACAATATTGTAACCTTTATTTTGTTATTTTTTCCAAATATATATGAGTTCTTCCCAAAAGTCTGCATAAACAATCCCAATGCATTTTGCTACATTTATAAGAACATAAGAAATAAGGAACACTGCAGCAGGCCTGCTGGCCCAAAGCAGGCAGGTCCAGTTCTCCTATCGGCTTAAGCCAATGCCTTAACCTAGTCAGGTTAGGTCCATGTTCCCTTAAGGAAGGAGCACGGTATCTTACCTAGTAGCACAAGCTAGTCAGGTCAAACTCACCCCACCCACACCACTCATGTATTTATCTAACCTATTTTTAAAACTACACAACGTCTTAGTCTCTATGACAGTACTCGGGAGTTTGTTCACTCATCCACAACTCTATTACCAAACCAGTGCTTTCCTATATCCTTCCTGAATCTGAATTTTTCCAGCTTAAAACGATTGTTGGGAGTCCAGTCTATGCTAGATATTTTTAACACTATTTATACCCCTTTATTCATTCCTGTTTTACATTTATACACCTCAATCATATACCCCCTAATTCTACGCCATTCTAGAGTGCAGATTCAGGGCCTTCAGTCTATCCTCATAGGAAGATTTCTGATACTTAGGATCAACTTTGTCATCCTCCCTTTTACGTTTTCCAATGCATTTATATCCATTCTGTAATACGGTGACCCCGAACTGTGCAGCATAATCTTTAGGCCTAACCAAGGATATATAGAGTTGAAGAACAACCTGAGGACTTCTATTATTTATATTTCTTGATATGAAGCCAGGATTCTGTTATCATTATTTCGAAAAATTCTTGGTTTCAATTACTGCTAACCAAAATTTCCCTAAATCCTTTGCAATCACAAGCATTAAGATCTACATTATTTAGTTTATATGTGGCATGGTTATTTTCCTACCCAACATTTAGAACTTTGCATTTGTCTACATTAAACTGCATCTGCCACTTCTCCGACCATGCATCAGTCTATTAAAATCATCCTGGAGTGCTCTAATGCCTCATTAGAATGAATTGGACAGGCTATTTTGGTGTCATCAGCAAATTTGCTTATGTCGCTATTTATTCCCTCATCTATGTCATTATGTAAATTGTGAACAACAAGGGGCCAACACGCCCTGTGGGACACCCCTTAAGAACATAAGAAAGGAGGACACTGCAGCAGGCCTGTTAGCCCATACTAGGCAGTCCTTCACAATCCATCCCACTAACAGAATACTTGTTCAACCCAATTTTTAATGCTATCCAAGAAATAGCTTTGATAGATAATTCTATTTGCTCATGTGCAAGTCACTCAAATCAACCCTTCTCACTCATGAATTTATCCCAAATAAATTTGAAGCTACCCAGGTCCTACCTTCAATAACCTACTAGGCAGACTGTTCCTCATCAACTACCCTTTTTCCCAAACCAATACTTTCCTATATAGTTTCTAAATCTAAACTTATCTAATTTGAATCCATTATTGAGGTTCTCTCTTGGAGAGATATCCTCAAGACCTTATTTTTATCCCCTTTGTTAATACCCATTTTCCCCTTGTATACCTCGTCATGTCTCCCCTCATTCTTCGTCTTACAAGTGAATGTAATTTAAGGGTCTTCAATCTTTCTTCATACGGAAGATTTCTAATGCTATGTATTTTTAGTCATCTACGCTGAATGTTTTCTAACGAATGAATATCTATTCTGTAATATGGCGACCAGAACCCAGGCTGCGTAATCTAGGTGAGGCTAACTAATGATGTATAAAACTGTTATATAACCTCTGGATTTCTGTTGCACACTTCTTATATAAAACCCCGTAATCTGTTAGCCTTATTACGTACGCTTAGGCATTTCTGTCTTTTAAGGTTGCTGCTTACCATAACCCCAAATCCTTTTCTAATCTGTTTGGGTAAGTTCTACGTTATTTCACTTATAAGTGCTTGGGTTATGGACACTCCCAGCTTCAAAACCTTGCATTTATCTACATTGAATTGCATCTGCCACTTTTCTGACCAGGAATTGAGTTTGTCTAAATCCTCCCGAAGTTTCCTGACATCTAAGTTTGAATCAATTATCCTACCTATCTTCGTGTCATCTGCGAATTTGCTCATATCACTAGTAATTCCCTCATCAAGGTCATTGAAAATATTATAAACAACAACGGGCCCAAGGCTGATCCCCGTGGAATGCCACTTGTTACAGACCCCCTCGGTTTAACCCCATTTTCATCTCTCTGCTTCCTATTAGTGAGCTATGACTCGATCCATGACAGCACTTTTCCCCAATGCCATGAGCTGCTACTTCTTTAATAGTCTCTGGTTTTCTCTTCAAAAAATCTTACTAAAATCTAAATAAACAATATCAATTTTTATCATGATCAACCCTCAGTAGCTTTACTGAAGAATGTTAATAAT
>WNWK01032699.1:0-21700 GCA_009830355.1 Cherax destructor
TTAGTTCTCTGGATATTTTCCTAGTTTTCTAGGTATTTTCCTAGTTTTTGCGATATTTTCTTAATTCTCCGGATATTTTCTTAGTTCTCTGGGTATTTTACTAGTTTTTTAGATATTTTCCTAGTTTTTCTGGATATTTTCTTAGTTCTCAGGATATTTTCCTAGTTTTCTAGATATTTTCCTAGTTTTTCTTGATATTTTCCTAGTTTTTTTTTATATTTTCTTAGTTTTCTGGATATTTTCTTAGTTCTCTGGATATTTTCTTAGTTCTCTGGATATTTTCTTAGTTCTCAGCCTTGGTAGCCTCAGCCTTGGTAGCCTCACCCAGTGTATCCTAACCCAGTGTAGCCCCCAGTGTAGCCTCACCTAGTGTAGCCTCAGCCTGGGTAGCCTCAACCAGTGTAGCCTCAGCCAGTGTAACCTCAGCCTGGATAGTCTCAGCATGGGTAGCCTCACCCAGTGTAGCCTCACCCAGTGTAGCCTCAACCTGGGTATCTTCACCCAGTGTAGACTCACCCAGTGCAGCCTCACCCAGTATAGCCTCATCCATTGTAGCCTCAGCTTGGGTAGCCTCACCCAGTGTAGCCTCACCTAGTGTAGCCTCAACCAGTGTAGCCTCACGCAGTGTATCCTCAGCCTGCGTAGCCTCACCCAGTGTATCCTCAGCCTGCGTAGCCTCATCCAGTGTATCCTCAGCCAGTGTAGCCTCATCCTGGGTAGCATGAGCCTGGGTAGCCTCACCCAGTGTAGCCTCACCCAGTGTAGCCTTACCCAGCGTAGCCTCACCCAGCGTAGCCTCACCCAGTGTAGCCTCACCCAGTGTAGATTCAGCCCTGGTAGCCTCACCCAGTGTAACCTCAGCATGGGTAGCCTCACCCAGTGTAGCCTCAGCCTGAGTAGCCTCACCCAGTGTAGCCTCACCCAGTGTAGCCTTACCCAGTGTAGCCTCACCCAGCGTAGCCTCACCCAGTGTAGCCTCACCCAGTGTAGCCTCAGCCCTGGTAGCCTCACCCAGTGTAGCCTCACCCAGTGTAGCCTCACCCAGTGTAGCCTCACCCAGTGTAGCCTCACCCAGTGTAGCCTCACCCAGTGTAGCCTCACCCAGTATAGCCTCGGCCTGGGTAGCCTCACCCAGTGTAGCCTCAGCCTGGGTAGCTGTCATTGTGACCACGTTTATCACTGTGCGGAGCGTAACGCTGTCACAATAATATGTAGGTTTGCAATGGTCATTTATTCATTACTCTGAACCGTCAGCTTTGGCATCCAGCAAGAAAGAAAATGAAAAAAATAAATCAATAACTTTTCGAACATGTAAAAACGTTTCGAAATTGTTTGTAAAAAAAAACTCACTGGGAACTAGTAATTAAACAAAGTCTGTTTTCCTAAAATTTAAAATTTTCTATTAATTTAACTTAGGAAAAGTTAGATACATTATTGAGAATAAACATAGTACCCAATTTTGGAAATGTTCATTACTATAGTATAACCAAGCGTAACTTTGGTGCAAATTAACCTAACTGACTCTTTGCATCACTGACCTAATCTAGAATATCTGAATACTGCTGAGCATCGGATATATATATATATATATATATATATATATATATATATATATATATATATATATATATATATATATATATATATATATATATATATATATATATATATATATATATATATATATATATATATATATATATATATATTATATATATATATATACGTATATATAAATATATATATATATATATATTTATATATATATATATATATATATATATATATATATATATATATATATATATATATATATATATATATATATATATATATATATATATATATATATATTTACATATAAGTGAATACGATTATGCTCTTATTTGAAGAGTATTTTTTCCCTTCACATTTCGTGCGTGGAAGGAGAGTTTAGGAGGGAGGGATGGAGGAAGTGGTCTCAGACCATGAGTTCAATCAAGGAAATTGACTTCCCATGGCGTGTGAGACCCTTTGTCTCAGCTTTTATCTCTCTCAGTCTATAAATTCAGCTTTGCCAAAAACCAGGAGCCGCCCATTATGCCTTTTAGCTGCTGGAGCTCCAATATTTTCCCTCCTACGTGCCATGTTGAAGGCTGAGCCAGAATGCCAGAGATGGGTGTGTATATATGTGTGTAGGTGTGTGTGCGTGCGTGTATGTGTTGATGATGCCTATTAAGGGCTCTAGATCCAAGGAAGTGGATGCAATCTTATTTCTTGGATTAAATCTGATTGCCTCTCATTCCCCGCGCGCAGTTAGATCGCTGTAAATTTAGTGTTACTTTTGAGAACAGTGTTCATCAAACGATTGTTTATTTGTTCACTTTTACTATTATTAGTAGTAGTAGTAATAGTAGTAACAGCGGCAGTAGTAGTAGTAGGAGTAGTAATAATACTAGTATATCAGTAGTAGTAGACGTAGAAGTAATAATAGTAGTACTAAGAGCAGTAATAGTAATAGTAGCAGCAGCAGCAGTAAGAGTAGTAATAGTATTAGTAGGAGTAATAGCAATAGTATTAGTAGTACTAGTAACAGTAATAGTAGCAACACTAATAATAGTAGTAGTCTAGTTATTATAATTATTATTATTATTATTATCAGCACTAAACACATAAGGTTCATGTAGCACCTGGGGAATGGGAACTAATTAGGTAATTCTAATTTCTTGGATCAAGAGAGCTTCATTCGCATCAAAATGCTCCTTTGGAAGAAAGAAATTAATTATTTTAGATATTTATATTATTTATTCGGATTTTAACTCTCAGTGCAATAACTTGGTAAACCGCATGATTTTCTTTTTTTACGCAGAGTTCAAGACAATATATTTTAGGATAAGATGGTTAATGGGGGGGGGTTAAAGCTTTTCGACTACACTAGGGTCATTGAGCCTGCATGTCACCTGCTCAACACCAGTTAAGAATATTTTAATACCTTAAGAAGGGATTAAAATATTCTCTCAGTATATTTATATATATGTATATTTATATATATATATATGTATATATATATATATATATATATATATATATATATATATATATATATATATATATATATATATATAGTATATATATATATATATATATATATATATATATATATATATATATATATATATATATATATATATATATATATATATATATATATATATATATATATATATATATATATATATATATATATATATATATATATATATATATATAAATATATAAATATACATATATATAAATATACTGAGAGAATACTTTAATCCCTTCTTAAGGTATTAAAATATTCTTAACTCGTGTTGAACAGGTGACATGCAGGCTCAATGACCCTAGTGTAGTCGAAAAGCTTTAACCCCCCCATTAACCAAACAGTCCCACTGGGACAAACCGATCATGGAAAAATTGCCAACACAATGCTCACCAGCGCTTCAGGAAATGACAAAGCTCGTCTCCTAGCGGTGAAGGCACCACACTCAGGAGATTTCCTTCTAGCTGTTTCCAATTCCTCTCTGGGGACTCGACTCGACCCGCAGGCCATTCGGATTGGTGTTGCTCTTCGCCTAGCCGCCCCCATACTCACCGAACATAGGTGTATTTGCGGCAGGGCGACGGCTGATCAATTCGGACTTCATGGTCTAGTGTGTCACACATCAGAAGGGAAGTATGCTAGACATGAGGAGGTCAATGACATCATAAAGAGAAGCCTCGCCACAGCCCGTTGCCCAGCTCAACGGGAACCCCAAGTGCAGAGGTCTGATGGAAGTCAAAAGCGTCCTGATGGAGCCACCATGCTACCCTGGAAGGATGGTAAACAGATTGCTTGGGACTACACCTGTGCTGCCACATTGGCAGACACCTACCTGCCACACTCCTTAGCCGAAGGGGGTGGAGCTGCCAGCCACAGGGAGACCCAGAAGACCCGCAAATATGAAGACCTTCCCTCTTGCTATAACTTCATCCCAATAGGGTCGGAGACCCATGGAGCATGGGGCAAGTGTGCTCTAAAGTTTCTCAAGGAGCTGGGTGGAAAACTCATCATAGAAACCAAGGACCACAGGGCGACCAGCTTCCTCTTTCAGAGACTCAGTGTTGCGATCCAGAGGGGAAATGCCTGCAGTATTCTGGGCACGCGGCACACTACCGGGGAGCTGGACGAAGTATTTGACATGTAGCTCTGAGTTGTCATCTATGTTGTTTTACTCACTATTGAATCCTTGTTAATGTATTTTGACAATGTATTGTATCTTGAAATAAATTTTATATATATTTAATAAAAGATGGGGTGGTAGGGAAGTGGAATATTCAAATAGCTTCAGAAAGACATTTAAATATTCTTCCTTGAAGCCTTTTATCCACTTCTCCGAGGCTATGGGACCCACAATTCACACCAGAGGTGGACCCCATCCTATATATATATATATATATATATATATATATATATATATATATATATATATATATATATATATATATATATATATATATATATATATATATATATATATATATGTCGTGCCGATTAGGTAAAACTGGTCAATTAGCAAGAACTCATCTAAAATTAAGTCCTTTCTAAAAAAAAAATCTTATACGTTTAAAGATATATTTTTTTCATTTATGTTAATGTAAGAATTTATAATTTTGTACCAAGAGAAACTTTGAAAACTTACCTAACCTTATTACAACAAGCTCAATTTAATTTAGCCTAACCCAACTAAATATATTTTATATACGTTAACATTAATTTAATAATAAACAAACACAATGAAATATATTTTTTTCGTTATGTTCAGAATGATTTTGGCGAAATTATTGCATACACAAATTTTCACTTGTCTTATATGGCAATATGAGAGTTGCTATTTAAGCCAAAATCGCAAGTTTTACCTAATCATACTGTTGGGTTTAGTCCTGACTCTTTCTCTTCTACTTCAACTCTTCCTCTCACCGGCTAATCTTCTTCTGTCCCCACTTCCCCCTCGCCCCTAGTGGGTCCTTACCTGAGAGTCTGAACTAACTAACTAACTTACCTAATCGGCACGACATATATATATATATATATATATGTATATATATATATATATATATATATATATATATATATATATATATATATATGTCGTGCCGATTAGGTAAAACTGGTGAATTAGCAAGAACTCATCTAAAATTAAGTCCTTTCCAAAATTTTCTCTTATACGTTTAAAGATATATTTTTCTCATTTACGTTAATGTAAGAATTTATAATTTTGTACCAAGAGAAACTTTGAAAACCTACCTAACCTTATTACAACAAGCGCAATTTAATTTAGCCTAACCCAACTAAATATATTTTAGATACGTTAACATTAATTTAATAATAAACAATCACAATGAAATATATTTTTTCGTTATGTTCAGAATGATTTTGCGAAATTATTGCATAAACAAATTTTCACTTGTCTTATATGGCAAGGAGCGTTGCTATTTAAGCCAAATCGCAAGTTTTACCTAATCGGCACGACATAAAATATATATATATATATATATATATATATATATATATATATATATATATATATATATATATATATATATATATATGTCGTGCCGATTAGGTAAAACTGGTCAATTAGCAAGAACTCATCTAAAATTAAGTCCTTTCTAAAATTTTCTCTTATACGTTTAAAGATATATTTTTTCATTTATGTTAATGTAAGAATTTATAATTTTGTACCAAGAGAAACTTTGAAAACCTACCTAACCTTCGTACAACAAGCGCAATTTAATTTAGCCTAACCCAACTAAATATATTTTAGATACGTTAACATTAATTTAATAATAAACAAACACAATGAAATATATTTTTTCGTTATGTTCAGAATGATTTTGGCGAAATTATTGCATACACAAATTTTCACTTGTCTTATATGGCAAGAAGAGCATTGCTATTTAAGCCAAAATCGAAGTTTACCTAATCGGCACGACATATATATATATATATATATATATATATATATATATATATATATATATATATATATATATATATATATATATATATATATATGTCGTGCCGATTAGGTAAAACTGGTCAATTAGCAAGAACTCATCTAAAATTAAGTCCTTTCTAAAATTTTCTCTTATACATTTAAAGATATATTTTTTTCATTTATGTTAATGTAAGAATTTATAATTTTGTACCAAGAGAAACTTTGAAAACCTACCTAACCTTATTACAACAAGCGCAATTTAATTTAGCCTAACCCAACTAAATATATTTTAGATACGTTAACATTAATTTAATAATAAACAAACACAAAGAAATATATTTTTTTCGTTATGTTCAGAATGATTTTGGCGAAATTATTGCATACACAAATTTTCACTTGTCTTATATAGCAAGATGAGCGTTGCTATTTAAGCCAAAATAGCAAGTTTTACCTAATCGGCACGACATATATATATATAAATGTGTGAGCTTGTATGTTTACACAAACATCAGCGAATGAAATAAGAATTCTGAAACTGAACTATAAAGTTCTTAAAAATATATTAGAAACATTTCTCGGCTCATTCCTTAAAATAATAATAATAATTAATTTACAATTTCTCAAAGTATTTATGAACTTCGCATTAAAATGGACCTTCTCTCTCTCTTTTTTTTTTTTTTTAAAGTCTTCCTATCCAAAAGGAAGGAGAAGGTTTACCAGCATACTGGCAGTGTTACCTTCTGTTGTCCTGACCATCACTGATACTCTATACGTCAGCCTGTGTTGTTCTTACCTTCTGTTGTCCTGACCATCACTGATACTCTACACGTCAGCCTGTGTTGTTCTTACTTTCTGTTGTCCTGACCATCACTGATACTCTACACGTCAGCCTGTGTTGTTCTTACCTTCTGTTGTCCTGACCATTACTGATACTCTACACGTCAGCCTGTGTTGTTCTTACCTTCTGTTGTCCTGACCATCACTGATACTCTGCACGTCAGCCTGTGTTCTTCTTACCTTCTGTTGTCTTGACCATCACTTATACTCTACACGTCAGCCTGTGTTGTTCTTACCTTCTGTTCTCTTGACCGTCACTGATTACACGTAAGCCTGTTGTTCTTACCTTCTGTTGTCCTGATCATCACTGATACTCTACACGTCAGCCTGTGTTGTTCTTACCTTCTGTTGTCTTGACCGTCACTGATTACACGTCAGCCTGTTGTTCTTACATTCTGTTGTCCTGACCATCACTGATACTCTACACGTCAGCCTGTTGCTCTTACCTTCTGTTGTCCTGATCATCACTGATACTCTGCACGTCAGCCTGTGTTGTTCTTACCTTCTGTTGTCCTGACCATCACTGATACTCTCACGTCAGCCTTTGTTCTTACTTCTGTTGTCCTGATCATCACTGATACTCTGCACGTCAGCCTGTGTTGTTCTTACCTTCTGTTGTCCTGACCATCACTGATACTCTACACGTCAGCCTGTTGCTCTTACCTTCTGTTGTCCTGATCATCACTGATACTCTGCACGTCAGCCTGTGTTGTTCTTACCTTCTGTTGTCCTGACCATCACTGATACTCTACACGTCAGCCTTTTGTTCTTACCTTCTGTTGTCCTGACCATCACTGATACTCTACACGTCAGCCTGTTGTTCTTACCTTCTGTTGTCCTGATCATCACTGATACTCTACACGTCAGCCTGTTGTTCTTACCTTCTGTTGTCCTGATCATCACTGATACTCTACACGTCAGCCTGTTGTTCTTACCTTCTGTTGTCCTGATCATCACTGATACTCTACACGTCAGCCTGTGTTGTTCTTACCTTCTGTTGTCCTGACCATCACTGATACTCTACACGTCAGCCTGTTGCTCTTACCTTCTGTTGTCCTGATCATCACTGATACTCTGCACGTCAGCCTGTGTTGTTCTTACCTTCTGTTGTCCTGACCATCACTGATACTCTACACGTCAGCCTTTTGTTCTTACCTTCTGTTGTCCTGACCATCACTGATACTCTACACGTCAGCCTGTTGTTCTTACCTTCTGTTGTCCTGATCATCACTGATACTCTACACGTCAGCCTGTTGTTCTTACCTTCTGTTGTCCTGATCATCACTGATACTCTACACGTCAGCCTGTGTTGTTCTTACCTTCTGTTGTCCTGATCATCACTGATACTCTACACGTCAGCCTTTTGTTCTTACCTTCTGTTGTCCTGATCATCACTGATACTCTACACGTCAGCCTGTTGTTCTTACCTTCTGTTGTCCTGATCATCACTGATACTCTACGCGTAAGCCTGTTGTTCTTACCTTCTGTTGTCCTGATCATCACTGATACTCTACACGTCAGCCTGTTGTTCTTACCTTCTGTTGTCCTGATCATCACTGATACTCTACACGTCAGCCTGTTGTTCTTACCTTCTGTTGTCTTGACCATCACTGATACTCTACACGTAAGCCTGTTGTTCTTACCTTCTGTTGTCCTGACCATCACTGATACTCTACACGTCAGCCTGTGTTGTTCTTACCTTCTGTTGTCCTGACCATCACTGATACTCTACACGTCAGCCTCTTGTTCTTACCTTCTGTTGTCCTGACCATCACTGATACTCTACACGTCAGCCTGTGTTGTTCTTACCTTCTGTTGTCCTGACCATCACTGATACTCTACACGTCAGCCTGTTGTTCTTACCTTCTGTTGTCCTGATCATCACTGATACTCTACACGTCAGCCTGTTGTTCTTACCTTCTGTTGTCCTGACCATCACTGATACTCTACACGTCAGCCTGTGTTGTTCTTACCTTCTGTTGTCCTGACCATCACTGATACTCTACACGTCAGCCTGTTGTTCTTACCTTCTAACCTCTCTGAACTGTCTTCGTCAACTTGGGGTTTTCGTATACTTGTAATGCAATGAAATGACTGAAGTTTGTAATTAGAACTTTCTTACAATCATCGTCTGCTGCTGCTGCTGCTGCTGCTGCTGCTACTACTATTATTACTACTACTACTACTACTACTACTACTGCTGCTGTTACTTCTACTAGTATATCTTCTACAAATACTATTTCTACTAGTACATCTACTACAAATAATATTACTACTAGTGCATCTACTATTACTACTACTACTAGCATATTTACTACTACTATTACTACGACGGTTACTACTACTACTTCTTCTACTACTGCTACTACAACTACTGCTGCTACCACTACTACTGCTGCTGCTGATACTGCTGCTGCTGTTACTACAACTCCTGTTGCCCTCTTCTGTTACTTAATAATAATAATAATAATAATAATAATAATAATAATAATAATAATAATAATAATAATAATAATAATAATAATAATAATTATAATAATAATAATAATATCAAGTACATCAGGTAAACAATAAAAATGCAAATATTAGTAATCAGATATAATATAACAATAACTAACTACAAAGACGAAAATAAGAGAATAAGTAAAATTCACAATGGACTTCAATGAGACTAAAAGTAACAGTGGATTGTGGCGTAATTAACACATTGAAATTTAAAGAAATACATCTCCTCACGTCCAGTATTACACGTACGAGAATACTTGTACTCGGTGATGGAGAATATCGGTAGGCAAGCTGGTGTTTCACCTTCCTGAGTACATTGCAGAATATCGGTAGGCAAGCTGGTGTTTCACCTTCCTGAGTATATTGCAGAATATCGGTAGGCAAGCTGGTGTTTCACCTTCCTGAGTACATTGCAGAATATCGGTAGGCAAGCTGGTGTTTCACCTTCCTGAGTACATTGCAGAATATCGGTAGGCAAGCTGGTGTTTCACCTTCCTGAGTACATTGCAGAATATCGGTAGGCAAGCTGGTGTTTCACCTTCCTGAGTATATTGCAGAATATCGGTAGGCAAGCTGGTGTTTCACCTTCCTGAGTACATTGCAGAATATCGGTAGGCAAGCTGGTATTTCACCTTCCTGAGTACATTGCAGAATATCGGTAGGCAAGCTGGTGTTTCACCTTCCTGAGTACATTGCAGAATATCGGTAGGCATAGCGGTGTTTCATCTCTGAGTACGAGACTGTATATCAGTGAGTATCTGGAAGCATGTATCTGAGCACAAAACAGTTTATCAGTGGGACTAAGGCGGTGTATCTGTGAGCACAAGACAGGATATCTGTGAGTCTGAGGCAGTTTATCAGAGAATACTAGTAAGTATAATAGGCAACACAGGACAGTATATCAGGCAACACAGGTCAGTATATCAAACAACACAGGGCAGTATATCACACAACACAGGGCAGTATATCAGGCAATACAGGACAGTATATCAAACAACACAGGGCAGTATATCACACAACACAGGGCAGTATATCAGGCAACACAGGACAGTATATCAAACAACACAGGGCAGAATACCAGGCAACACAGGACAGTATATCAAACAACATAGGGCAGTATATCAGGCAACACAGGGGAGTATATCAGGCAACATAGAGCAGTATATCAGGCAACACAGGGCAGTATATCAGGCAACACAGGGCAGTATATCAGGCAACACAGGGCAGTATATCAGGCAACACAGCAGTATGTCAGGCAACATAAGCAGTATATCAGGCAACACAGAGCAGTGTATCAGGCAACACAGGGCAGTATATCAGGCAACACAGGACAGTATATCACGTAAAACAGGGGAGTATATCAGGCAACATAGAGCAGTATATCTCTGGTAATGTTGTTGGCTTAAGTCAACTAGTCGCCAGGGACGGAAGTTAAAAAGAAAGTTCTTTCACCCTGCTAATGACTGCATAAACTTTCTCGCATCAAAGCTATCCGTATGTTGGTCTTGAATTAGACTCTTCCCAGTTCCCTGGGACGGAATGAAAGATGAATGAGCGGGAGTGTTCGATAGGATCTCAGTTTTTCTTTCAATTAACAACAGCAGGAAAATTAAGCGATGTTGAAAAGGTCAATCGGTCTCTTAACCTCGTCTTCTATCTTATTTTACACCTCTCCGTTTTTCCTCAGTTTGCCACGGAGATAATTAACCACAACTGGAAAATTCAGCGTTGGTGACAAGGTCAATTGGTCTCGAAGACCATTTTTCTCAGCGTCAATTTAGAGAGATAAAGCTGGGAAAAGATTGAATGAAAACCATCACATCATCGGAAAGGAAAAATATGTATATATAAATATGCGTATACAAAATTAGGCTCTCAAGACTATTTAAATGTCATCCAGTGGGACTAGGTCCTCTAGAAACGGTATTTCCAGTCCAAGATACGAAGCTTAATATCTGTTTACCTCTTCAAGCATCGCAATGGATTCCTTTCCTTCCCAGAATATCGGATGACGAGTCTTGCCAAGGAGATCAGCCTCCAATATTGATACAGACGACATCCCTCAAGTGGTATTCACGTCTTATTTTTCAGAATCGCATGCGTTAGTCTTTCTTCTTTTATAATTTCATTTTGCTTATATACACACCTAACGGTTTAGTTAGGTGTGAAGCGTCGGTGAGAACCTCTTAGCTTGTCTCTGGTGACTCTTGGAGTGATATCCTTCCTTATTTGTACCTACAAACTTTACAACTCATTGTAAGTCCTTCTTCTCCTAGTTCTCCTAGTCCCCCTCCTCCCTCAAACCACTCAAAACCTCTCCTCCTTCTCACTTGCCCTTACCACCACTTACCTTTCATCTGTTCCCTCCCACTTATGCACTTCACCCTCTATCAAACTCATCCCCACTCTGGGGCACAAATCCAGGAAGTGTGTAAGAAGTTTCCCAGTTGAACAGATTGTTTTCAAGGTTGTTCCAGTATTCATCTTCTTAGAAGGAGAGGCTAGGAGCAAAGTAACATGGAAGGCTAGGAGCAAGGTAACGTTGGAGCTAGGAGCAAAGTAACATGGGAGGCTAGGAGCAAGGTAACGTGGGAGGCTAGGAGACACTTAGGCGCAAGGTAGTAAGGAGATGCTTGGAACCACCTGGAAGTAAGATAGCAATAGATGCGGGAGAGAACCATGTGGGAGCAAAATAACGCTAAAACAACAAGGAGAATGATAGCGAAAGGTGGGAGTGAACCAGCTGGGAAGAAGTGGAAGTGAACCATCTGGGAAGCAGATAACGGAAGGTGGGAGTGAACCATCTGGGAACCAGCTGGCAACACGAGTAATAACACTCTGGGTGGGACCGACCAATATTCTCTTATGAAAAGTGGTTGTTGGGTTGTTGTATTTTATTGAGTTCGTTGGATGAAACGTCCGGGTTTAGCCTCGAACGTATTATATAATGCACCTTATTGGTTGGTGCAGCGATGGTGGTGGTGATGGTGAACTGGTCGTTGTGGCGCTGATTGTGATGTTGTCGTGGTGACGGGAGTAATGGTGATGGGACTGAAAGATGTGGTGAGAGTGTACTGGTGATGTGGCGATTGCTGGTGATTGTGTTGTCATGGTGGTGATGATAATGTTGGTGGTGAAGGCGGGGATAATGGATGTGGTGTAGTGGTGATGAGGGTCACCACAGTGTGGTAATATGAACATAAAGAAGGAGCACTGCAGAGGGCCTACTGGCCCATGCGAGGCATGTCGAACTCACATCCACTCATGTATTTATCTTACCTATTTTTAAAACTAGACAAGGTTTTAGTTTCAATGACGCTACTTGGGAATTTACAGTGATGATAGGTGTGAACAGCGGACGTGGTGATGCTGTTGTGGCTGTGGTGACAGTGGTGATGGTGGTGATACAGTGTTGTGATGGTGGTTGGACGTCTGGTTGTTGCTACTCTTCAGGTTTGCTTCAAGGACTGGCTGGTTAATTGGGATTAAAAACCTATTGACTACACGAGAGTCACTGCGTCCGCATATAAACAATTCACCACCAGTCAGGAATATACACACTGAGTGTGTGTATACACCTCGGTGTATACACACACTCAGTGTGTATACACCGAGGCATACACCTTTGCAGATAACCCTCCCTGTGTAGATACCCAAAAATGAACATTAACACAATTCAAAATAAATCTTCTGTATACGATTGAAACACTCTGATCCCGCTGAAAAATTCACTGATATTTTGTAAACTCAGTCATACACACTTACACACATTTATCTGATGCCATCACAACAAACGAATAAATTAAAAACCAATTCATATTAAAAACAGTTTATTACGAAATACAATAGCCCAGATGGGATTACCTTCTAAAAAAAGGACTCCCGTTACATCCAGCAGTTAATTGCAATGGCTTATGGGCAGAAACGAGGCATATTATTGGTAACTGGAAGCACGTTTTAGCCGGAGTGCGGAGGTAATGGACCGTGACATTGCTCTTCAGCATTCATGTGTAAGGTTTCTGAAGTGATCTACAGGGGTTCTGAAGTGATGTTCAGGTTTCTGAAGTGATCTACAGTAGGGTCGGAAGTGACGTCAGGGTTTCTGAAGGGACCTGAAGGTCTCTGAAGTGACTTCAAAGATTTCTAAAGTGATCTCAAGGTTTTTGAAGTGAATTTAAGGTTTCTAAAATGGCCTAAAAGGTTTCTGAGGTGACTTCAAGGTTTCTGAAGTGACTTCAAAGATTTCTGAAGCAACCACAAGGTCTTAGAAGTGAACTTAAGGTTTCTAAATGGTCTAAAAGGTTTTTGAAGTGACGTCAAGGTTTCTGAAGTGACTTCGAAGTTTATGAAGTGTCTTCAAGGTTTCTGACGTAATCTAGTGATTTTCGAAGATTTTTTGAAGTGAATTCAAGGTTTCTGAAGTGAGTCTAAGTTTACTGTATGGCAATGTAAGCTACTGTATATTTTTTGTATGTTATTGAATGATTTGTGGTTTATATGTTTAACACCACAACTAGCACCGCAACAACCTGCAATAAAAACAACAACAGCAACAACAATAACAATAATAACATATGCAACAAGAACACCAGTATTATTAATAAAATTAACAATAATAATAATAATAATAATAATAATAATAATAATAATAATAATAATAATAATAATAATAATAATTTCTACTGTAGCTAACAATATATAAAATTCGAAAATAAAAAATAACACAAGAGAATATTAAAAAAAAAATCCCACTAATAAAGGAATAAATTAGGGAGCAGCAGATGGCAGTCATTAGTGAAGATTAATCGGTAGTTTGCGAAATTGACTCACTTCCTGTGCCAGTCGTGATTTTCTCAGTATATATATGTTCAGAGTATATACGCAGAGAGGTGTACACCATTAACCTGCATATCTAAGTTTAGGGTATATACACAGAGAGATGTACTTCATCAATCTCCATACCTTTGTATATGCGTATATAAGTACAAAACATATACGCAGAGAGGTGGATACCACAAACCTGCGTGGCTCAGAATACCTGAGTACAGGGTATATACGCCGAGATGTGTATACACTAAGCCTGCGTACCTCTTATAGTACAGGGTATATATGCCGTATACCTGAATACCTAAGTACTAGGATGGTTTTAGAGTGCATACCCAATGCACAAGCAGTGTACATGCAGTGTACACTGCATGTTGTAGAGTATATAGACTGTAGAGTACACGCTGAGGAGTACATTTTATTATTACTACTACTATTATTATTATTATTATTATTATTATTATCATCATCATCATCATCATCATCATTGTAATTTGTTAATTTTTTTGTAGCTTAAATTAATAAATACAGACATGGTATATTTTAAATAATTTTCCAGTCGCAAGATTTCCTCATAAAATGAACGTCAAATATATGTTAAAAATAAATTTTAACATAACTTCATCATTTTAACTCAAAATATGGATCATTTCAGAGCTGTAATTTGAACATTTGGCAAACGTATTTTGAAGTTGTTTTTTTTTTTTTTTTGCTGCGTATCGATGCTTTTCATATCTCTCTTTTTTGTTGTATATAGAATGACAGGTATTGCCGACTAGTAAGTTAGAAATATGTTTGGGATAGAGTTCAACCTTCTTAGAGTTTTATCATGATTTGGCAAAGTTCGACACAGAACCGAGCGTCTATTATGAAATAAAAGAGTTCTTGTGTAGCAAGCGATTTTCAAGGAAATTTTTTCATGTTTGGAATTATATATATATATATATATATATATATATATATATATATATATATATATATATATATATATATATATATATATATATATATATATATATATATATATATATATAATATATATATATATATATATATATATATATATATATATATATATATATATATATATATATATATATATATATATATAATATATATATATATATATATATATATATATATATATATATATTAATATATAGATGGGGTCCACCTCTAGTGCAAATTGTGGGACCCATAGCCTCGGAGAAGTGGATAAAAAGGCTTCAAGGAAGAATATTTGGATTTCTTTCTGAAGCCATTTGATTATTCCACTTCTCCTACCACCCCATCCTATATACACACATACATGCATATAAATGCTTTATTAATAGACAGAATACATTTATAGAAAACACAAACATGAATACAATGGTACAATATGTCAAAGATTATGAATCTCCTCCAGTTCCTCCGAAGCCGGACGCGAGCCAAGTATGCAGCATGCGTTTCCCTCTGGATGGCCACGCTGAGACGCTGGAACATGAACGTGGCTGCCCTTGGGTCCCTGGGGGTGTCGATGAGTCTGGAACCCAGTTCTTTAAGGAAACGTGTTGCATTTTTTCCCCACGCTCCCAAGGTCTCTGATCCCACTGGGACAAATTTATACTGTTGGCTTATGTCCCTGTACTTGCCGATCTTGTACTCCTCTCTGTGGTCAGCAGCTCCTCCCTGTCGCCCAACACTGTGATGGATGTAGGTGTCAGCCAGTGTCGACACACAGGTATAATCCCATGCTAAGAGCTTGCCATTCTTCCAAGGATAGATGGTGATCCCGTCGGGGCGGTTTGCTGGGTTGTGGGCGTTGTTGGCTGCTAGTGATCGAGGCTCTCTCTCGGCTGGGCATCCCGCTGTAGCAAGGGTTCTCTTTATGATGTCGTTGACCTCATTGTGTCTTGCATGCCAACCCTTGGTTTTAGAACAGTTAAGACCATGTAGACCATATTGGTCGGCTTGCGCATTGCTGCAAATACACATATATTCCGTGTGAATAGGGGCAGCAAGGCGCAGAGCCACTGCAATACGAAGGGTCTTAGGGTCCAGGCGTGTTCCCATGGCCGAAATGGGAACTGTTTGGAGGAAGTCCCCAGAGTGAGGTGCACTCCCAGCTAGGAGACGGGCAGTCTCCCTGTCTGATGTTACGGCCCTGAGCATATTGGCAAGTATCTTTTCAGCGATGGGGCCGTCCCAGCTTGACTGTTTGTAGGCCAGTTCTTCACTAGGTTTTGGTGTTGGAGCAGCAAGAGTCTCCCATTCAGTGATGACACTGGTGTAGCTAGGGTCCTGTATTCCTGCTGAATCACTGAGGTTGTCTGGAAGAATTTGTTTTATTTGCTCATTTGATGCTATGGAAGAGGATAAGAAGGCTGGTAGGGCAATCTGGGAGGATTTGCGTACTCCCAGCCCCCCAAGTCTGACTGGAAGTGAGGCTTGCAACCACTGTCCATCTTCGAGGGAAAGATTCAATACACTCTCTAGCATGGTCTTGAGGAGAGAGTCGTATTCCTCGAGTTTCGGGCTGTTGAAGGCTGGGGAGCATCTCAGGAAGTATGTAAGTTTTGGGATTGACAAGCACCTGGTGAGTAGGTAGAAGGCATCATGTGTATCGATGTCTTTCATCCTACCTTCCATCGTCCTGAGGTCGGAGATTTTTTTCCAGGACCAGATCGATGGCATTGGGCCCAAGAGGAGCACCAAGGAGAGTGCTGTTGGCTGGATCGATGGCTCGTGCCCCTGGTAAAACAGCCCTAATGTCATGGATCATCTGTGGATTGGTGGAAACTATCTCACATATGGTGGGGTTTAAAGATAGGCCCAGGCTACCTACCATATCTTTAATTTTCTCGATGTCTCCTATATATATATATATATATATATATATATATATATATATATATATATATATATATATATATATATATATATATATATATATATATATATATATATATATATATATATATATATATATATATATATATATATATATATATATATATATATATATATATATATATATATATATATATATATGTATATATATGTATATATATATATATATATATATATATATATATATATATATATATATATATATATATATATATATATATATATATATATATATATATATATATATATTATATATATATATATATATATATATATATATATATATATATATATATATATATATTTGAAGAGTTTAGGTCCTTTCTTATGTTCTTCAAAGTCATGATATATTATATTGATTTTCTGTTAGTGTGAGTGACTGTGAGGTCTTTCCTTTTATAGCCTTCTCTCATTCCTTATAGTTCTGACAATGTATAGTCACGAAAGGCTTGAATTCTTCTTTATTTTACTGTGAGTGTTTTGCATATTATAGTTATATATATTATATATATATATATATATATATATATATATATATTATATTATATATATGTATATATATATATATATATATATATATATATATATATATATATATATATGCAAGACAACCACTATGAAAAATAGAAGAATTCCAAGCGCTTTCGTGACTGCTCAATTACAAGGAAACTAATAAAAGAAACTATATAATATATATATATATATATATATATATATATATATATATATATATATATATATATATATATATATATATATATATATATATATATATATATATATATATATATATATATATATATATATATATATATATATATATATATATATATATATATATATATATATATATATATATTCTTTATACAAACTTATTTCAACATTTCTTGCAATGTATTAATGGTTACGGATGTACCTTCACAAAAAATTTCTTGCAATATTTATGTTGGCATTAAATATTAACCTTCACAGGTGAGAAGAACATCTCTCTCTCTCTCTCTCTCTCTCTCTCTCTCTCTTCTCTCTCTCTCCTCTCTCTCTCTCTCTCTCTCTCTCTCTCTCTCTCTCTCTCTCTCTCACTGTCGAGGTCAAGTATCACTGATATTCTTCCATGTAAGTAATGGATACGAAATTGAATGAGAAATATATACACATGGTCACTAATTCTTTTGTGTTTCCAATAGTATATATATATATATATATATATATATATATATATATATATATATATATATATATATATATATATATATATATATATATATATATATATATATATATATATATATTATATATATATATATATATATATATATATATATATATATAATATATATATATATATATATATATATATATATATATATATATATATATATATATATATATATATATTATATAAATTTATAGACATATATGTATATATATCTCAACAAAGTATTAAACTTAGTACTTCAGTGCCTGCACTTTAAAATTTAAGTGAGTTGGCTTTATATTCTAATGTTATATTCAGGTTATATGTCAATCTCACTGTCTAACTGCAACTAATAACATCTTTTCCAAATAACAACAATATCATTCAACATCACAAGAGATTTTTGAATAATAAGAACAATACTAACATCAGTGTCTAATAATATAAATTAATAATAATAACAACAACAAATAATAACACTTAATAACAAAACAAAACAACAACACTAAACAATAGCAACCAGTAATAAACAAATATAATAATAATAATAATAGTAAGAAGAAGAAGAAGAGCAACAACAACAGGCAGCAACAACAACAACAGCAACAACAGCAGCAACAACAACAGCGTAAACAATAACAGCAACAACACCAACAACAGCAGCAACAATAATAACAGCAGCAACAACAGCAGCAACAACAATAACAGCAACAAAAAACAGCGTCAACAACAACAGCAACAACAACAACAGCAACAACAACAACCAATGATGAAAACAATTTAAACTATGACACTGAAAACCAAACAAGAGAAATAACCGATACTCACAATAACACTGAGAATAATAATAACCACGATTAAAAAAAAATCAAAGTAATTATTATCACCTATTAAAACCCTAACAACAATAACAGCAATAACATCAAATATTATTCAGAAACATTCAATAATATCAATAACATCAAATATTATTCAGTAACATTCCATAATATCAATAACTTTCAGTAATAACAATAACATTCAATAATAACAATAACATTCAATAATAACAATAACATTCAATAATAACAATAACATTCAACAATAAACAATAACATTCAATAATAACAATAATATTCAATAAGTACAATAGCATCCATATTTGTTCTCTCTCTCCCCCGCCTTCCCCTAATTCCCCTCTTTCCCCCACCTTCCTCTCCCTTTCCCCCTTCCCCTTCCCTCCCAGCTGGCTAAAATAAACATTTGAATAAACGAATTAATAAATACACTGTTTAAATCCCTCTTGACAGTGAGTGATGCGCTCCCCAGCCCCATGTAAATACCCTTTATAATGCAGTAATTTTAACATTGACGCGTGTGCTGTGTGTGTGTGTGTGTGTGTGTGTGTGTGTGTGTGTGTGTGTGTGTGTGACTGTCTGTCTGTCTGTCTGTGTGTATGTGTGTGTGTGTGTTTGTGTGTGTGTGTGTGTGTGTGTCTGTGTGTGTATGTGTGTGTGTGTCTGTGTCTGCGTATGTGTGTCTGTGTCTGCGTGTGTGTGTCTGTGTGTGATTCCAGGAATAAGAGCTAGGTTTCCTTTCCTCGCATCAAACCTTAGTGCAAGCCGCACGACTGACACCACCTGTGGGATTGTATCAGTCGTCTAACCGTAAGTAGGTACACGTATGAGGGTGTCGAATCTCCTTGTACGTGCTGCGCCTTATCATCAAGCAGTAGGTACCTCGTCACTAGTCTCCTTAAACCTGATGCTACTGTTCATTTGTTCCCTCAGCAGGAAGTAAAAACCAGGGACTTACTCCCCTTATACTCGCTGCTCCTGTTCACAAGACAGATAGTAAATGTATTTGGCAGTCATAATATGGGATAATTGTCCTTACACATGCTGAGGTACCTGAAGGTTAGTCCTCAGCTATGACCTGTCATAGTGAAAAGCTCTGTTCCACAAGGCACAGTACTCGCCCCCATCCTGTTCATCATCTTCATATCAGACATAGACAGAGATGTAATCCACATGAGACTATCATCTACTGAGGACACGATTAACCTCCAAGAAGATATAAATCAAGTTTTCCAGTGGGCAACGGAAAACAATATGAGGTTCAACGAAGACAATTTCCAACTACTCCATTATGGAAAACTGGAGGAGATAATAGCTAGAACAGAGTATACTACAAACTCTGATCATACAATAGAGCGGAAAAATAATGTGAGGGACCTGGGAGTGGTAATGTCTAAAGATCTCACTTTCAAGGATCACAACAGTGCCGCGATCACAATTGCAAAAAAAATGATAAGATGGATAATGAGAACGTTCAAAACAAGAGATGTCAAGCCAGTGAGGATCCTTTTCAAATCACTTGTTCTCTCTAGGCTGGAATATTGCTGTACATTAACATCTCCGTTCAAAGCAGGTGAAACTGCAGATCTGGAGAGTGTACAGAGAACCTTTACTGCACATATAAGTTCCATCAAACACCTTAACTACTGGGAACGCTTGGAAGCACTTGACTTGTACTCGCTGGAACGCAGGCGAGAGAGATATATATCATAATCTACACTTGGAAAATCCTAGAAGGAATGGTCCCTAATCTGCACACAGAAATCACACCCTAGGAAAGTAAAAGACTGGGCAGGTGGTGCAAGGTACCCCCAATAAAAAGTAGGGGCGCCATTGGTCCACTAAGAGAAAACACCATAAGTGTCCGGGGCCCAAGACTGTTCAACAGCCTCCCACCATGCATAAGGGGAATTACCAATAGGTCCCTGGCTGCCATCAAGAGGAAGCTGAACAGATACTTAAAGTCGGTGCCGGATCAGCCGGGCTGTGGTTCGTACGTTGGACTACGTGCGGCCAGTAGTAACAACCTGGTTGATCAGGCCCTGATCCACCGGGAGGCCTTGTCGTGGACCGGGCCGCGGGAGCCGCGTTGATCCCCGGTATACCCTCCAGGTAGGTAGGTAAGTATCTTTCGTAAAGGAATATCATAATAACTAACAGGCTTTACTTTGTAATTAATTTTAGTTAACAGCTTTTTCCTTGTGAAATGAGTTATATTAAAATAACAGCTTCTCTGTTGTAAAACAGCCAGAAGGAAATCTAATACACAACCTTGCAAAATGGGCTGAGAAAATACAGAAACTTGTCGTCCGTAAAATAGTTTGAGGTATGATAACTACTCTTAGATCGCAAAATTAGCTGAAGTAGGATAACAGCTATTCATGTTGTATGAAGCTTTCATAATTAATAGTTTTTGTTATTTAAAAGCTGATGTAAAGAAATAGACTTTATAATATCTCGCGTGATATATAAATTATATGTGAAATATTAAGTTTGGTTGATAATTTAATCTTTTTTTTAAATTATAATGTATAAACACACTCACACATACACTCACACACACACACTCCCACACACACACACACACACACACACACACACACACACACACA
>WNWK01032700.1:0-21700 GCA_009830355.1 Cherax destructor
GCTACCAAAATGGTGAAGAGACTACTGTATCTACAAGACACTTAGCCCCAGTTGAAACCAATGTTAGTGCGGAATCTCAAGATACACCAATAGATGTTGCGAAAGATGCTTCGGTTTCTCCAGGGAAGCCTTTTCAGGCTACCCCTATTGAAATAGAGGATGCCGCTCCAGTAGATAGTCAAACCCCGCTAGAAAATACCGAACCCGGTGAAGAGGCTCAAGGGCTACGAAGGTCTGGACGTACACGTCACCCACCTAACCGTTTGGAGGATTACTGTATCTGATATTTTAGAAGGGGAGATTGTAGTGATACCGCTCTTGTGGAGAGCCGCTGCAGGACACAATACGGCACCACCTCAGGGGGCCCCTAACAATAACAACAAACAGTACGGCGATGGCCCAGCATGGCGTGTGGTCTCGCTCTTACACAAATACATTCGTGATGCAGATTACATGGTAAGCTTAAATATGTCGCCAGTAGCTATAGCTTTTCTGAGGACATATGCACCTTACATCACCTGTCCTGCAGCAGCAGTCATTAGATGTATTTTCTTCTGTTGCAGACATGTACCATGGATTTTGTGTTCAATAAAGCCTAGAAATGAGGCCTGTGTTTTTATCACAACAACCAATTTATTGTCATTAATATTTCATTTGTTTTCATGTGTTGTTGAACAAATTCACTCTTAGTTTGTCTAAAGTCAGTGTTTTTAGTAAATTGTTCAGTAACTGTTTCATTGAGTTACCTTGCTTTGCTTGCAATTAAGAGTAAGAGTGTTCAAATTATTTTATTTCTAATATCTTTGTGTTGTGTGAAAATAATTTACCCCAGTGTGAATTTTTTTCAATCAGTCATTCCTGAAATTGATTTTGTGTAAAGTAAATTCGCCAGTATTCACCTTGTTTTATCAATTTTGTTGTGTTTACTGCTCAAGTAACTTGTTATTTCCTAGAGTAATAAGTAATTATTCCAGTGAACTTCTAGAGATACAAGCAGTAAAGTTACTTTAATTTTGGCCAGTGAACAATTCTACCGAATTGTTTTATCAGATTGTTGCTAGTGCCATAAGCATTATTGAATTCTTTTAATTAATTGTGTATTTAATTCTTTTGTTGTGTTGCAATTTTGTTGATATTTAAAGAAAGAAAACTCATTTTGCTGTTCAAGTTAAAGCTAGATTGTTTTATCTTAGTGTGTTGAATTTTCTTGCCAAGTCAATTTCCAGTGAGTTATCTTTTCTTTAGTGTTATTGTGCTATTATCCGTGTTACTCATGCAGAATAGTTAATAATTACTATCAGTTAGCTATATTGTGCCATATACTTGTGTAATTTTTGCTTTCAATTCGATTCTCGTTTATTTGCTCAGTCATGTCTCAAGTAAAGTTAAGTAGTAATGTGTTTGCTGCCAGTCGAGGCATTGAAGTTTTAGTAACCATGTGCGATAATACTGTGTGTATTGCCATTCAGAGCCATAATGATAACAAGTCAGTGAAAAGTTCTCATAGTCCCTTAATGACTGAAAGACAGTCTCTAGCCTTTGAACAATGTGTTTGTTCTTGAGCTTGTATCAGAGAATTGCCAGAGTGATGCGGAATGTAAAGTTCAGATTAGTTCTTGTAGAAAGTATGTGTTTCACTTATTAACGTAGCCGAGCGATCAAGGCACTAGTATTACTGTCACTCCTGTCTGGAATTCAGCCCCTACAATATCTTGCATGCAAGATAGCGTTCAGATGCCTAGGGTGCCGGAGGTATCCCGGACCGCCTTGAGTACTGAGTCTATCCTTGCAATGTTGCTAGTTCAAGTAGTAGTTCCTCTCCAGGGGACGCTTTGTTGAAGAAAGACTATTTGAATGAGTTATAGCATCTCTCGCTGATGCAAAAGCAATTGCAGAAAGCCGTTTCTGTTGCTAGTGTACTCACTAGAGTGCCAGTTGTTGTCCCTCGTGTTCCAGATAGTGTTCCTTCCAGTTGACAGTAAGTCTTTGCAGAGTAAAGTGTCGTGTGTCGAGTAATTCTTACCTGCAGTAAGAGATAGTGAGAACCGTTCTCCTTTGCTCATACTTTGTGTCATTGAGCTAACTATTTCAACCGGGGAGGATCCATCCACTCCACCGAGCCTGTTTATTCCTCCAGTAGGAAAGTGATCATAAGTTGTGAGCTAAAGATAGAAAATTAGAAAATCCAGTTTAGAACCGAATTATTGACTGTGTGTTTTGTTATTAGATTTCCAGTATCTAGCAAGATTGTTGTGTGTTCAAGTTCTCTCTGAGTTCTGAGTTTTAACAGTATAACCCGTGTTAGCCGAGTTTATCTTTCCTGTTAAAACTTCTTCCCTGTAAATATTTATTCTTCCTCAGAAGCCGAAGAGTACATGAATACATATCGATTGATCGATCAAATTTGCAAATTGTAATTTATGTAATCCATTATATCTAGATCCATTAAATTTCTCTTAAGTACCATTAACTAAAAGTTATAATGTGTTTGCTATTGTATAGATTCACCCAGTACCACCTGTCTGTTCAGCCTATAGAGTTGTATAGTATGCCGAGACGTCATACGATAACATGGCCGAGCTGTCGTGTCAGTATCATATATACACTTGTTTAGTGTATCTTTATAAAGCTGGTCCCTTTGCGTGTGACGTCACGGTACCCGCTGACGTCAGAGGCTCAGCGCATGTGCACAGCCTATCATAGGCAGACTGCCTCACTACGTTAGACCTACAGGCGAGACAGAAGGTGTGCTGGACTCTCCTCTAATTACTGTAAATATACCGTAACCATCCAACAAGGAGTATCTTTGACCTCCTATATATCTCTCCCAAGACCCACACAACATAGGCAAGCATTAGGTTATGTTAGCTAGAGACAACTGGCAGCCCACACTTGAATCTAGGCAGTGTGGCGTGACCTACGTTCTTCCCAGACCAGACTCCACACGAACAAGACGTGCTGAGATTAGGCAGCACCCCCCACGTGACCCAACATCTGTCCTGGGGCCCTGGAGGAGATCCCGAAGTACCGTGGACATCTGCCTCCATCCAGACCCTGTCACAGTAAGACTAGGCTTTCTTTCTCTCAGTATCTGGCCAGTTTTCTGGGGGAAACGTTAGTGAGTTATCTGTGGGTCTTAGGCGGACGGACGACTGTGTGTTGGTATGTACCAGCGTCGTCTCTTAAGTTCAAGTCTGGAAGCTAGTGTTACTTACTGTATATTGCTCAAGGTCTTCCCAAGGAACCAGGGAACTCTGAGGTGCAGACAGGACACTAATTACACCATCTTTTGCAGACAAAGTTTCTAAACTGCACATGGTGTTAGGAGGGGTTATATATAAGGAAGACCAGGACACATAGCCACCCTTTTTTTCCAAGTAAGTAATCTCCCTTCTAGTATTGTGTAGGCAGTGTGGGGTTCCCCTTACTGCAATCAGCTAGAAATTTGTACCATAGCCACTTGTAAGTCTGAGAGAAGTGTCTCAGAGTGTCGGTGTCAACAGTGCTTGCCCAGAGTGCAACTTACAAGAGGCCAATCCGGGAAATACCTTACAAGTGGGACCCGCCCACCTTTGACGATGTCTCCAGCTGCTGCTTCTGCACATACTTGGAGTAACCCTCTCCAGGTATAACACTAAATGTTATGGGTCACACCATTTACTAGTGAGGTTGTCTCCACTCCTCAGACTGGTCAATGTTGCTGTGCTGATCACTGTTGCAGAAGTCAGGCGAAGCAATTACCACACCTGAAACAATATAACCATCAACATTGCACATATATACAAAGAAACATTATAATCAACATTACACATATATACAAACATTACCATGTAATATAAACTAACATTACTGCCTGACTGATATACCCATTGTTTAACATATTAAATCTATCTTTATTTTCTTTAAGCAATATTTCTTACAAATTAACCTGATGAACAACAAGTTGTTTACATGGAAGTCTATATCTGGATCACAAGGCGCAAGTTACTTGGATCAAGAGACTTTCACTAAGGTATTTTTCATTAATGGAATTACATACACGATTACAGGTTAGGTTACGCCTAGTGTGAGTTATTGTTTGATCAGAGGAAGGGGAGTAGCTCCAGTTCCTCGCATCAAAACCCCTCCACTAAGGTCAATCCCCCCCCCTTCCGCCAAGACATTAGACCCTAAAGAAAATTAAGACTATTAAAATAATAATTTAGTGAACAAACTGGTGGCGGGGACCAGGAGCTGCAGCTCAACTCTGCTGTTGTACTTACAAACATGTCAATAGACAATACTTACGTTATTTAGGTGTATTAAGAGCCTGAGGAAGCGGTAAAGCCGGCGGGGCGGCAGGAGGAAGAGCTACACATCTCTCTGCACGACTATTGAAGGTTAACTGATTTTTAGTGACCTTGAGGTTTGTCACTGTCCTGACCATCACTATAACACCATCACTGATAACCAAACTAACTCTGACTACCACCACTAGATGGCATTACTACACCATCACTATCAGTACTATTCATGGTGGAGCCCTCAACCCGTGGGGGTCATGGACCACCTGTTGTTAGTTTAATATATTTATTATGCACCCCATACCCATCCTGTGGGCGGTAGTCAAAAGATTACAGAGGTACATAATTGGTCCATTGACTGGACTCCAAAGTTTTGATAGCTGAACAAGTTACAGCGGTAATGAACTAGATCTGGTCACAATTATGACAAGTTACAAAGGTAATGAGCTCCAGGTAGAGCTGGTCACACTCATGACAAGTTACAAAGGTAATGAACTAGAGCTGGTCACAATCATGACAAGTTACAAAGGTAATGAGCTCCAGGTAGAGCTGGTTAAAATCATGACAAGTTACAAAGGTAATGAATCGTAATCACATCATATATAGTTACAATCATGAACAAATTACACATACACACACATATATACATACATACACACACGCACATACAACAGGCCCAGTTTTCAATCGACATGTGCATAGGACAAAATGGTAATCAATACACATACATACACAGTCAACAGAGTCAACAGAGTAAAATCTGAGGCAGCTACTGTGAAAAGCTCTGTTCCACAAGGCACAGTACTTGCTCCCTCCCATCCTATTCCTCATCCTCATATCAGACATTGACAGGGATACAAGCCACAGTGCTGTGTCTTCCTTTGCAGATGACACCCGAATCTGTATGACAGTGTCCACCGTTGAAGACACTGCAAGACTCCAAGCAGACATAAACCAAATCTTTAAATGGGCTGCAGAAAACAATATGAAGTTCAATGATGAGAAATTTCAATTACTCAGATACGGAAAACGTGAAGAAATTAAAATCTCATCGGAGTACAAAACTAATTCCAACCACACAATAGAGCGAAAAACTAATGTCAAAGACCTGGGAGTGATCATGTCAGAGGATCTCACCTTCAAGGACCATAACAATGTAGCAATTGCATCTGCTCGAAAAATGACAGGATGGATAATGAGAACCTTCAAAACCAGGGATGCCAAGCCCATGTTGACACTTTACAGATCGCTTGTTCTATCTAGGCTGGAATATTGCTGCACACTAACTGCACCTTTCAAGGCGGGTGAAATTGCTGACCTTGAAAATGTGCAGAGAACCTTCACCGCACGCATAAGTGCGATAAACCACCTCAACTACTGGGAACGCTTGAAGTTCCTAAACCTGTACTCTCTAGAACGCAGGCGGGAGAGATACATTATTATATACACATGGAAAATTCTCGAGGGCTTAGTACCAAACTTGCACACAAAAATCACTCCGTACGAAAGCAAAAGACTCGGCAGGCGATGTAACATCCCCCCAATGAAGAGCAGGGGTGCCACTAGCACGTTGAGGGACAACACAATAAGTGTGAGGGGCAGAAGATTGTTCAACTGCCTCCCAGCATACATCAGGGGGATTACCAACAAGCCCCTGGCTGTCTTCAAGCAGGCACTGGACAGGCACCTCAAGTCGGTACCTGATCAGCCGGGCTGTGGTTCGTACGTTGGACTGCGTGCGGCCAGCAGTAACAGCCTGGTTGATCAGGCTCTGGTCCAACAGGAGGCCTGGTCACAGACCGGGCCGCGGGGGCTTTGACCCCTGGAATTCTCTCCAGGTAGACTCAGGTAGCACACACACACACACACACACACACACACGTGGCAATGCTTTATTTACAGGGAGCAAAGTCAGGGTATTTTTCCAGAATGGTCTGTAATATACCACTGTGGATAAAATACTTTGACATATCTTGAATATTTCGGAGTGAGTTGTCTCTGAATTCATTAATTTTATCGCACTCCAGTACATCCTGGGAGGATAAGTTCACTCCTAGGTGGCATAGATCACATTCCTTGGATCAAGAGACCCTCACCACCACATTCAAGGAACCTCTCTCCAGGCAACCACTCTTACCACCGGAGTACTAGTGGTACTATTGTACCACTAGTACTCTACATGAAGAGCAGATTATCTTACCACTAGTACTCTAAATGAAGGGCAGATTATTTTACCACTAGTACTCTACATGAAGGGCAGACTATTTTACCACTAGTACTGTACATGAAGGGCAGATTATTTTACCACCACTTGTACTCTACATGAAGGGCAGATTTTTTTTTATATATTTTATTGAGTGTAAAACATGATATACAAAGACTCACACAATACGTGTACATACATCCCTTTGATTCATCTGAGTCTTCAACTTCCAATTGTGACCCCCTGTTTCTGTGTCCTCTCTCTGGAACATCCTGTCTGTCCACCTTGTTTATTCCACGCAGTTTTTTTTTTATGTCGTTATCATGTTTCCCCTAACCCTCCTGTCCTCCAGTGTCGTTAGGCCAATTTCCCTTAACCTTTCTTCGCAGGACATTCCTCTTAGCTCTGGAACGTTCCTTGCCGCAAACCTTTGCACTTTCTCTAATTTCTTGATGTGACTGACCAGGTGTGGGTTCCAAACTGGTGCTGCATACTCTAGTATGGGCCTGACGTACACGGTGTACAGTGTCTTGAACGATTCATTAATAAGGTATCGGAACGCTATTCTCAGGTTTGCCAGTGGCCCATATGCTGCAGCAGTTATCTGGTTGATGTGTGCTTCCGGAGACGTGCTCGGTGTTATACGCACCTCAAGATCTTTCTCCTTGAGCGAGGTTTGCGAGTTTGCCCTTCCCCGATCTTCGTGACTTTGCATTTAGCGGGGTTAAATTCGAGAAGCCAGTTGCTGGACCAGGTGTCCAGCCTGTCCAGGTCTCTTTGAAGTCCTGGGTGGCCCGGTGGTCTGGTGGATAGAGCTCTCGTTTCACACACGGAGGGCCCGGGTTCGATTCCCGGCGGGTACAAACATTTCGACGTGTTTCCTTACACCTGTTGTCATGTTCACCTAGCAGCAAATAGGTACCTGGGTTGTTAGTCGACTGGTGTGGGTCGCATCCTGTGGGACAAGATTAAGGACCCCAATGGAAATAAGACAGACAGTCCTCGATGACGTACTGACTTTCTTGGGTTATCCTGGGTGGCTAACCCTCCGGGGTTAAAAATCCGAAGAAATCTTATATTTTGCCTGATCCTCATCTGATTTAATTCTCCTCATTAACTTCACATCATCTGCGAACTGGGACACTTATGAGTCTATCCCTTCCATCATGTCTTTCACATATACAAAGAATAGCACTGGTCCTAGGACTGACCCCTGTGGGACCCCGCTCGTCACAGGCGACCACTGTAATACCTCATCACGTACCATGACTCGTTGTTGCCTCCCTGTCAGGTATTCTCTGATTCATTGCAGTGCCCTTCCTGTTATAAGCGCCTGATTCTCTAGCTTCTGCACTAATCTCTTGTGAGGAACTGTGTTTTAGTTTAATATCTTTATTATGCACCCCATACCCATGGTGTGGGCGGTAGTCAAAAGATTACAGAGGTACATAATGGGTCCAGGGACTGGGCCTCAAAGTTTTGATAGCTAAGCAAGTTAGATTTAGATTTTGCCACCGAAGTGGCTAGTTTATTGTGCACCCCATATCCATCCTGTGGACGGTAGCGCAAGAGCATATGGATACACAAAAGGCCTAGGCACTAGGCCCCAAAGGGGTTAACAATTGTACATTTGGGTTTATATCTACATTTCAATTATCTGTTACAAGCAGGTATCTTATTTCATGAATAAGATATCTTGACATGTCACATAGGTTATTATATTGTATATCTCTATATTCCTCAATAAGTGCACAATTAAGCACATAGAGCACACATAGAGCACAAGAGCACAAACGATGCTATTACACACATGTTGGAGTTAATATATACAGCACTTGAGAAAAAAGAAGTCCCACTGGGAATCTTCATTGATCTCCGCAAAGCTTTTGATACAGTCGACCATGATTTACTGCTCACAAAATTAGCACACTATGGTATAAGGGGGCACCCACTCAACTACCTAAAATCATACCTCACCAACAGAAGCCAATACGTGTACACAAATGGAGAGAACTCTTCCACACAACCAATTACAATCGGAGTCCCTCAAGGAAGTGTCCTGGGGCCACTCCTATTCCTCATTTACATAAATGACCTACCGAATGCATCACAACTACTCAAACCCATTTTATTTGCAGATGACACAACATATGTCTTCTCTCACCCAAATCCAGTTATACTGGCCAACACTGTTAATGCCGAATTACAGAAAATATCAACATGGATGACGACTAACAAGCTTACTCTCAATACTGACAAGACCTACTTCATACAGTTTGGAAGCAAAGTCACAAATGTTCCACTTAACATAACACTTAATGGTACACCCATCACAAGACTCACAGAGGGAAAATTCCTAGGAATCCACCTTGACAGTAGCCTTAAATTCCAAACACATATACAACAAATTTCCAAGAAAATCTCGAAGACAGTAGGCATATTATCAAAGATACGCTATTATGTACCTCAATCAGCTCTCCTTGCACTCTATCATTCACTTATCTACCCGTATCTCACCTATGGAATCTGTGCATGGGGATCAACAACGTTAAATCACCTTAGACCACTCATAACACAACAAAAGGCCGCAGTCAGAATGATAACAAATTCCCACTCTAGACAGCATACTCCACCAATATTCAAAAGTCTCAAACTACTCACCGTAAAGAACATTCATACTTACTCTTGTGCCTACTACATATATAAAACTTTACACTCTAATATAAACCCTCTGCTCAAAACTCTCCTCACCAACTTTAATAGGACCCATGACCACAACACACGACACAGATCACTTTTTGATATACCCCGTGTTCATATCAACCTATGTAAAAATTCTATGCACATAAAGGGCCCCAGAATCTGGAATTCATTACCAGTAAATATTAAGATAATCTTGTCTGAAAATCAATTTAAGACTCAACTCAAAACCACCTACTCACCCAAACCTAAATGATCATGCTATAAACTACTTTGAAAAATGCTCATTGTTACTTTCCTATACGATAATCTCAATTTTTAATAATATGTTACTATTATGTTACCCCCTACTCATATTATAAGTTAATGTCAAAAATGCTCAATGTTATTTTCCTTAAGATAATCTCAATTCCATATTATCATTCAAGAATCTTAACACCTGTAACAATCTAAGATCTAATATAATTATATAATAATTTAAACAGTAAAATTTCATCATATTGTAATTTTGAAAATAATTTTTAACTAGAATAAACTCAATAAATTTCTCTAATATTAAGTACCTAGTTTTTAAGGACTAGAATAAGCTGCCCCTAATGCCATGGCATGTCAGTGGCTCTCCTTGCACTCAATTTACATTGTAACTTCCAATACCCATGTAACCTGCAATGAAATAAAATTTGTTTGTTTGTTTGTTTGTATAGTGTTCACGACAGTGACCATATGCCTGATCACATAATTTGCATTTAGTTTGATCATCATCTGTCTCCCAAACTGTCAGAAGTACCTGTAGCCAAGGTAACGAAACACTTCGAAATGTTTCGGCCCCGCCGGGAATTGAACCCGGGCCCTCCGTGCGTGAAGCAAGAGCGCTAGCCACCATGCCATCGGGGCGTGTTGTGTGTGTGTGTGTGTGTGTGTGTACTCACCTAATTGTGGTTGCAGGGGTCGAGACTCAGCTCCTGGCCCCGAATGTGTGTGTGTGTGTGTGTGTGTGTGTGTGTGTGTGTGAGAGAGACCCAACAATTAATATTTGCACCGATAACTCATTACAGTTGTGACCGGGTGTGGACGTGTGAATTGCTCATTACTTTATAATTTGTTCAAGATTGTAACCATGTATAAACGTAAGTAAGTAAATTTACTTACATGATTCATTACCTTTGTAACTTGAGTTCATTGCCTTTGTAACTTGCTCAGTAACTTGCCCAGTCCCTGGACCCATTATGTACCTCTGTAATCTTTTGACTACCGCCCACAGGATGGGTATGGTGTGCATAATAAAGATATTAAACTGAAACTCATAAGAAAACTCTTGGCATGAATCAGTTCGTGTTAACCTATGGAGGCACCTAGTCTGTGAAACCTTTCTCTCAGGAACATGTGTACAACCTTGGCAGAGCCCTCTATCCTACCAGGATCCCCGCTATGGCACCTGTGTACACTCCTGGTAGAGACCTTTATCCTACCAGGATCCCAGCTATGTCACCTGTGTACATCCTTGGTAGAGGCCTCTATCTTACCAGCATCACAGCTATGCATCTGGTAGGGGTCAGGTTAGGTTAAGTGAGGTTAGGTCAGGTGAAATTAGGTTAGGTTATGTTGGTTAGGTTAGGTCAGGTGAGCTTAGGTTAGGTTAGGTAAAGTTAAGTTGGGTTAGGTTAGGTTGGGTGGGGTTAGGTTAAGTTGGGTAAGATTAGGTTAGGGTAGGTTGGGATAAATTAGCTTAGGTTAAGTAAGTTTATTCAGGTATACACAATTAGTTACATAGATTATCATACATAGCACCATACTACCTGGAGTTTACCTGGAGAGAGTTCCAGGGGTCAATGCCCCCATGGCCCGGTCTGTGACAAGGCCTCATGGTGGATCAGGGCCTGATCAACCAGGCTGTTACTGCTGGCTGCACGCAGTCCAACGTATGAACCACAGCCTGGCTGGTCAGGTCCTGACTTTAGGTGCCTCTCCAGTGCCTGCTTGAAGACAGCCAGGAGTGGCATAGCCTAGGTAGTGGGGGATAGCCTAGAAAAGTATGGTATCGCCTAAGATAATATGGGATAGGTTAGTGGGGGATAGCCAAGGATAGTGTAAGACAGGATAGCATATTGTGGGAGTGTGACAGAAGACAGATTAGTAACACAGTAAGGGAGAATTTGGACCAAGGGCTATCTGCGATGAGACGTTGAAGTTTGTTCTGTAGCATATTGTGGGATAGTCTAGGATAGCCTATAATAGCCTACGATAGTGGAAAATCGCCTTTAATAGTGAGGCATAGCCTAGGATAGTTGAGGAAAGCCTATAATAGTGGGATAGCCTAAGATAATGTGGGATAGCCTGGGATAGTAGGGGATAGCCTAGAATAGTGTAAGACAGGCTAGCATAGTGTGGGATAGCCTAAGATAGCTATAATAGTTTGGCATAGCCTAGGATAGTGGAGGATTGAATATAATAGTGTGGCAGAGCTTAGGATAGTGAGGGATAGCCTATGATAGACTATAATTGTATGGCATAGTTTAGGATAGTGGGGGATAGCCTATAATAGTGTGATATAGCCTAGGATAGTGTCGGATAGCCTATGATAGACTATAATTGTGTAGCATAGCCTAG
Organism: Cherax destructor; assembly: GCA_009830355.1. Lineage (NCBI taxonomy): Eukaryota > Metazoa > Arthropoda > Malacostraca > Decapoda > Parastacidae > Cherax > Cherax destructor. The sequence continues at coordinate 11,794 of WNWK01032700.1, forward strand.
GATAGTGGGGAATAACCTATAATAGTGTGGCATAGTGTAGGAAAGTGGGGGATAGCCTATACTAGTGTGGCATAGCCTAGGATAGTGAGGGATAGCCTAGGATAGTGGGTGATAGCCTATAATAGTGTGGCATAGCCTAGGATAGTGGGGGATAGCCTATAATTGTGTGGCATAGCCTAGTATAGTGCGGGATAGCCTATAATAGTGTGGCATAGCCTAGGATAGTGGGGGATAACCTATAATAGTGTGGCAAAGCCTAGGATACTAGGGGATAGCCTATAATAGTGGCAAAGCCTAGGATACCCTATAATAGTGTGGCATAACCTTGGAAATTGGGGGATAGTCTACGATAGTGTGGGATAGCCTAAGATAATGTGGGATAGCCAGGAATAGTGTGGGATACCCTAAGATAATGTGGGATAGCATAGGATAGTGGGGGATAGCCTAGGATAGTGGGGGATAGCCTAGGATAGTGGGGGATAGCCTAGGATAGTGTAAGATAGGCTAGCATAGTGTGGGATGGCCTAGGACAGTGGGGGATAGTGTAAGATAGGCTAGCATAGTTTGGGATAGCCTATAATAGTGTGGCATAGCCTAGGATAGTTGGGATAACCTATAATAGTATGCCATAGCATAGGATAGTGGGGGATAGCCTAGAATAGTGTGGGATATCCTAAGATAATGTGGGATGGCCTAAGATAGTAGGAGATAGCCTAGGATTGTGTAAGATAGGCTAGCATAGTGTGGGATAGCCTATAATAGTGTGGCATAGCATAGGATAGCCTATAATAGTGTGGCATAGCCTAGGATAGCCTATAATAGTGTGGCATAGCCTAGGATAGCCTATAATAGTGTGGCATAGCCTAGGATAGCCTATAATAGTGTGGCATAGCCTAGGATAGCCTATAATAGTGTGGCATAGCCTAGGATAGTGGGGGATATCCTATAATAGTGTGGCATAGCCTAGGATAGTGGGGGATAGCCTAATATAATGTGGTATAGCCTAGGATATTGGGGGATAGACTAGGATAGTGTAAGATAGGCTAGCATAGTGTGGAATAGCCTAGGATAGCCTATAATAGTGTGGCATAGCCTAGGATAGTGGGGGATAACCTCTAATAGTGTGGCATTACATGAGGCCTGGTCACAGACTGGGCCACAGGGGTGTTGACCCCTGGAACTCTCTCCAGGTATACTCCAGGTAATACCCTCAGACAAATCATCTCCACTGCCTTCTCTTTGTTACAACATCCACCAGCCATACTTCACACCCATATAAGAGTGTTGATACCACCATACTCTCATACATTTCCCTGTTTCCTTCCATAGAAAAGTCTTTATCTATAATAATAATAATAATATTTTTATTTCATTGCAAGTTTACATTGATTTTGTAATTACAATCATGAACTGAAGTGCAAAGAGAGCCACTATCATGCCATGTGCACCAGTCAAGTTTTTTACCCTCAATTACTGGGAACCCTTGAAGTTCCTAAACCTGTACTCCCTAGAACGCAGGCGGGAGAGATACATTATTATATACACGTGGAAAATTCTCGAGGATTAGTACCAAACTTGCACACGAGGGTCACTCCCTACGAAAGCAAAAGACTCGGCAGGCGATGTAACAGCCCCCCAATGAAAAGCAGGGGTGCCACTAGCACATTGAAAGACAACACAATAAGTGTCAGGGGCCCAAGACTGTTCAACTCCCTCCCAGCATACATCAGGGGGATTACCAACAAACCCCTGACTGTCTTCAAGCAGGCACTGGACAGGCACCTAAAGTCGGTACCTGACCAGGCAGGCTATGGTTCGTACGTTGGACTGCGTGCGGCCAGCAGTAACAGCCTGGTTGATCAGGCTCTGACCCAACATGAGGCCTGGTCACAGACCGAGCCGCAGGGGCGTTGAGCCATGGAAGTCTCTCCAGGTATACTCCAGGTATGATTCAGTACCTAAATTTTTGGTTATCCTCATCACCTTGCTCTTCCCTATGTTCACTTTTTAATTCCCTTTTTTTGCATACTCATCCAAACTCATCCACCAACCTGTTTTCATAATCTTCCAAAAGCACAGTGTCATCAGCAAAAATCAACTGTGACAACTCGTCTTTTGTGTTAGATTCTTTATCTTTTAATCCCACACCACAGCATTCACTTCTCTTACAACCCCATCTACAAATACATTGAAGAACCTTGGTGACATCATGTGTGATTAACAATCATAAGTTCAGTAAGAAAGGTAGGTAATGACAAAACTGTTTCAATGATGCAGCACAAAGTTGACATAGTGGGTGATCACACAAGTTAGTTTTTACACTGTGGTAATTTAGTTAGATTTCCTGTGTTTTTTTTCATTGATTTTTATTATAAGTGTGAGCGTAATATTACCTAGATAGTGAGTTTGGGAAAACTTGCAGTAAGGTGGCCACTTGTTAGACTATTTAAAGTTGGGATTTTGCTAGTTAGTATGTTCTTTCTGCAGGGTGGATGTGAGGTTCATGTGGTTTAGTAAAGACAATATCTCTGGTTTTGGAGAGAGTTTGAAAGGTCTTTTTCAATATATTTTATAACAATGGCCATCTCTGACTGAGGTAGGGTGACCCAGAAATGAAACACACTTTGACAATCATTCACTCCATCAATGTCTTGCCAGATGCATGCAGATACCCCTCCAGACTTCAAATAACATGTAGTATACTATACATACCAAATACGCTAATAGTTTGTTGATGTTCAGTTTATGCATACTTGTCCAATTAACACTTGTTTCATAATACAGCCTCTCCTCACTTAACAACCGAGTTTCGTTCCCAAGACCACATCGGTAAACAAATTCGTCGCTAAGCAAGGAGCATACTATATTGGATTAGGTTAGGTTATAGGTTAGGTGAACCCGTCAGTGGAATTTTGGGGAGACCAAATAAATTTCCACATTTATTTTGTTATTTTTTAGTTATTTTGAGCTATTTTTCATCAGTGTAGCTATTTGCTGGAAATACTTTGAGATAAGATAAATAAAACACTTTATATGCTATGTAAATTTTTATTTTCTTATTAACACATCAGCCATTTCCCATCAAGACAGGGTGAACCAAAAAGAAGAAACACTTTCATCATCACTCCATCACAAGTCTTGCCAGAGGCATGCTGACACTACAGTTAAAAAAACTGCAACATATCTCCACCCCTCCTTCAGAGTGCAGGCACTGTACTTCCCACCTCCAGGACTTCCGACTAACTTAATTATAGAAACAAAATTTCAAACCTAAAGCCAGAAATTCACTAAACAAAAAAGCAGTCTCTCTACAAACAAGGTACTGTAATACTGTTAACCAATATTACTCTAATATTGTTTACCAATATTACAGTATTAATACAATATTATTAGCCTTTGACAAATTTTGGGTCACCTGATGCCAATAATATTCAACACAGTCATTGTTATTTGTATGGTCATTAAAATATTCTCTGGGTCACCTGGCAATATTTATATTCAACACAACCAAAGTGGCATTAAGATTTTGTAGGCCCCCAGGCTACAGGTACTGTGAGGCCTCCAGTGATATTTTCAAAAAGAAAAAAATTAAAGAAATAGTAAATTTATTTTTACAAGGCTAACCACAATTAAAATTCAAACATTTGCTTTGCGTAATTTTTTGGAAACAAATTTTTCCAAAACATCAGTAAATTGTAAGTTGTTGAGTATATCTCTGGAGGCCTTCCAGCTAGCAGAGGCCCCTGGGCTGCAGCTCCAAAAACCCATGCCTTAATCTGGTCCTAAACACAGCCATTGCTATAAGTATGATCATTAAAATATTCTTCAGGTATTTTCTGTTCCTTACAATTTTGGGACAGCACACAACAAAGTAAGTATAAGACATTGCTATATTGTGAATATACATTTCAAAATGTGACACCATTGTACCTAAACCAGTAAATGACCTGTGGCCTGGTCTGGGACCAGGCCTCCTGGTTAATGACCTGATCAACCAGGTTGTTGGTTGTACTGTACATTAAATTTCTAAAACAATGGCTTATGCCTGCTGGGTTGGATTCAATATTATAAAATTCATATCCCTTTTTTTATATCATACTGTACCTCTTTTTTTTTTACTTCATTTTCATCTACGTACAGTACTTCATGATGCATATATCTTACATTTCTTCTTGCACCTCTCTTGTTATATTCTTTCCCATGATTACTTGTTGTTCCTTGATGGTCTGTATTAGTAGCAGGTAGTGGCACAGAGCAGATGACTCCATCACCACTTACCACTTTCCTCTTGCTTTCCTCTGTACCTACTCTTGTCTGCTTTCTCTCCTTCTCTTCCAATGCAGCACTTGCAGCATTACTAGAATAATAGCTTCAGTGATATCAGTGTAAGGGACTTAGCAGAGGTTCAGTTCCCTGGTCCTCAGTAGCCACAACCAGCAATATTCTTTGTATCAGGTATGTTGTCCTTTCTGAAAAATAATTTATGAATAAACTACTGTACAGCAGTAAAAAAAATTAACAAACAACAAAAGATAATAATTATCAACTGCCTGGTTTTCCAATTTCATGGGGTGGAGGTTATTGTGCAAGAAATTTAGTTTAAACAATATAAAAAAAAAAAAGGACAGCCATAACCAGGTTGTGTTCAGCACATGCATTATGAATGTATGAATCGAGGTGAATTAAAGAATTTGTGATGGAATTTCCCTCCCCCCATACAACAAACAAACAAACAAATTTTATTTCTTTGCATAGGTTACAATGTGTGAAAGCATATAAAGCGCGTTGATGGGTACAAAGAAAGCCACTAACATGCCGGGGCATTTCAGGCAGACTAATCCTAATACTTACAGACTATTTAATACTAAACATATAAAGAGTGGTATATTTTAATTATACATTGTTTTCCTTATTACAACAGTGAGGTACCTAATGGTTTGCAGGAATCAATTTTATAGTTGAGATGAAGTATATAAAAAAATAACAGTATTACAATTTAGCACAATTTACAATAACGAAATTAAAACTACAGTGGAACCTCCAGTTACGAGTTTAATCCGTTCCGTGACCTTGCTCGCATCTCGATTTGCTCGTTTGTAGAGTCAATTTTCCTCATTTAAATTAACTGAAATGCAATTAATCCGTTCCGGCTCTCAGGAGGCACGACAAGATACAGTGGACCCTCGGAAATCGAACATATCGGAAATAGAACAAGATAATCGATACCGACAATCGAACAAAATATCGCTAACTGAACAAGTGCCTACCAGACCTGTCCGCCCAGGCGCGCTTGGGTGCCTCAGCACGCAGGCGTGGAGAGCCAGTCTCGCGTTGTTTACACTTGAGAGAACAATACCCTGCACGCTCATCCAAACATTTCACAATTAATTAATTGTTTGGAGTTTGTTCATTAAATGCGACTGTGAAATAAGCTACCATGGGTCCCAAGAAAGTTCCTAGTGGTACCCCTGTGGTGAAGAAAGTGAGAAACACCATAGATATGAAGAAGGAAATAATACAAAAATACGAGAGTGGTGTGCGTATTTCTGAGCTTGCCAGGATATATGGCAAAATAGGTCAACTATCGCTTCTATCCTGGTTAAGAAGGAACAAATCAAGGAAGCTGATGTTGCAAAATATTTTAATATGCTAGCCAAAAATAGACCACAAATAATCGAAGAGATTGAGAAGTTGTTGCTGGTGTGGATTAAGGATAAAGAGTTAGCGGGTGATAGTGTGTCGGAGTCAATCATTTGTGAAAAGGCAAGGAAGTTGCATGCCGATCTTGCAAAGAAAATGCCTGCAACCAGTGTTGATTGTAGTGTTAGTGAATTTAAAGCCACCAAAGGCTGGTTTGAGAGATTTAAGAAGCATAGTGGCATACACAATGTGGTAAGGCATGGTGAGGCTGCCAGTTCAGACAAACATGGGGCTGAAAAATTCATAAACGAGTTTCAGGACTACATAAAGACTGAAAATTTGAAACCTGAACAAGTGTTCAACTGTGACGAAACAGGCCTGTTTTGGGAAGAAAATGCCCAACAGGACCTACATTACTCAGGAAGAAAAGGCACTGCCAGGACACAAGCCTGGACAGGCTAACTCTCAAAAATGTGTAGTAATGCTACTGGGGATTTTAACCCTTTCAGGGTCCGTGCCGTAGTTCACTCAGATAAGCTTTGAGCGGTAAATTTGGGCCTAGATATGAGAGAATACATCTATGTGGTAAGTGTGCACCACATAAAACAAATCCTGCAGCACACAGTGCATAATGAGAGAAAAAAAAAATGAAACCGTAATTTTCGATTAAAACAGCGACTTTGCAGTGTTTTTTCGTATACTATTCATAGTTGTATTTGCGATTTCTTGGTCTCATTTGATAGAATGGAAAATATATTACAGACATAGAGATTATTTTGATTGGTTTTAGTACTGGAAATGGCTTGAAACTGAGCTCAAAGTAGCGGAAATGTTCAATTTTTGCCGATGTTTAAGAGTAAACAAATGATCTCACACGTCTAATACGCGCCAGCTGGTGGGTCTAATATACATTCACAAATGTGGTGATATTATTTGTACAATTATTACAGTATTGCATAACAGTAAATATTCCATTTTTTGGTTTGAATAAAAATTCATTATGTGAATAAAAAATCAAAATGGAATTCATTTGTAAAGGCTGAAAACGTAACTAATGAACAGAGGAAATGTTAGTTTAGTGCCAGGAATGCCTGCATTGTTTATTCTGCACCCTATTTTGAATTTTGAATATTTTGAACTTTGAGTTAAATTGGCTAAATTACCAATTTCCAATCACTTTATTTTGTAGTTGAAACAGTTGACTGCTCGATTTCTTGTGCTCAATCGATAGAATAGAAATAATACTAGTGAAATAGCTAAGAATTTGGTCGACTGGAATAATGTAATTGGCCTAAAATGGGAGTCAAAGCCGGCAAAATCGCTGATGCGTAAATATCGCTGACACATCAAAATTCGCGAGAGCATAATTTCGTCAATTTTCAATCAAATTTCGTACTTTAGAGTTATTAAATGGAGAGTTAGAGGTATCGGGAAGATGGAGGGAATATTTTGAGGAGTTGTTAAATGTTGATGAAGACAGGGAAGCTGTGATTTCGTGTATAGGGCAAGGAGGAATAACATCTTGAAGGAGTGCGGAAGAGCCAGTTGTGAGTGTGGGGGAAGTTCGTGAGGCAGTGGGTAGAATGAAAGGGGGTAAGGCAGCTGGGATTGATGGGATAAAGGTAGAAATGTTAAAAGCAGGCGGAGATATAGTTTTGGAGTGGTTGGTGCTATTATTTAATACATGTATGGAAGAAGATAAAGGTACCTAGGGACTGGCAGAGAGCGTGTATTGTTCCTTTGTATAAAGGCAAAGGGGACAAAAGAGAGTGCAAAAATTATAGGGGAATAAGTCTGTTGAGTATACCAGGTAAAGTGTATGGTAGAGTTATTATTGAAAGAATTAAGAGTAAGACAGAGAGCAGAATAGCAGATGAACAAGGTGGCTTTAGGAAAGGTAGGGGGTGTGTAGACCAAGTGTTTGCAGTAAAACATATAGGTGAACAGTATTTGGATAAGGGTAAAGAGGTTTTTGTGGCATTTATGGATTTGGAAAAGGCGTTGCATAGGGGGGCAATGTGGCAGATGTTGCAGGTGTATGGAATAGGAGGTAGGTTACTGAAAGCAGTGAAGAGCTTTTATGAGGATAGTGAGGCTCAGGTTAGAGTGTGTAGGAGAGAGGGAGATTATTTCTCGGTAAAAGTAGGCCTTAGACAGGGATGTGTGATGTCACCGTGGTTGTTCATTATATTTATAGATGGGGTTGTAAGAGAAGTGAATGTGAGGGTCTTGGCAAGAGGTGTGGGGTTAAAAGACAAAGAATCAAATACAAAGTGGGAGTTGTCACACTTGCTTTTTGCTGATGACACTGTGCTTTTGTGAGATTCTGAAGAGAAGTTGCAGAGGTCGGTGGATGAATTTGGTAAGGTATGTAAAAGAAGAAAATTGAAAATGAATATAGGAAAGAGTAAGGTGATGAGGATAACAAAAAGATAAAGTGACGAAAGATTGGATATTAAATTGGAGGGAGAGAGTATGGAGGAGGTGAATGTATTCAGATATTTGGGAGTGATGTCAGTAGATGGGTCTATGAAGGATGAGGTGAATCAGAATTGATGAGGGGAAAAGGGTGAGTGGTGCACTTCGGAGTCTGTGGAGACAAAGAACTTTGTCCATGGAAGTTAAGAGGGGAATGTATGAAAGTGGTCTGGTGGTCTGGTGGCTAAAGCTCTCGCTTCACACGGCGAGGGCCTGGGTTCGATTCCCAGCCAGGGCAGAAACATTGGGCGTGTTTCTTTACACCTGTTGTCTATGTTCCCCATCAGTAAAATGGGTACCTGGGTGTTAGTCGACTGGTGTGAGTCGCATCCTGGGACACTGACCTAATCTGCCCGAAATGCTCAGCATAACAAGGGACTTTCTATATAGTAGTATGTCACTGATGTCAGCTAGGCCTGTATACCATGTACATGTACTTGTAGTAAATAAAGATATTATTATTATTATTATTATTATATGGGTGTGAAGCATGGGTGATGAATGTCGCAACGAGGAGAAGGCTGGAGGCAGTGGAGATGTCATGTTTGAGGTCAATGTGTGGTGTGAATATAATGCAGAGAATTCGGAGTTTGGAAATTAGGAGGAGGTGCGGGATTACCAAAACTATTATCCAGAGGGCTGAGGAGGGGTTGTTGAGGTGGTTCGGACATGTAGAGAGAATGGAACGAGACAGAATGACCTCGAGAGTGTATAAATCTGTAGTGGAGGGAAGGCGGCGTAGGGGTCGGCCTAGGAAAGGTTGGAGAGAGCGGGTGAAAGAGGTTTTGTGTGCGAGGGGCTTGGATTTCCAGCAAGCATGCGTGTGCGTATTTGATAGGAGTGAATGGAGACAAATGGTTTTTAATACTTGACGTGCTGTTGGAGTGTGAGCAAAGTAACATTTATGAAGGGATTCATGGAAACCGGCAGGCCGGACTTGAGTCCTGGAGATGGGAAGTACAGTGTCTGCACTCTGAAGGAGGGGTGTTAATGTTGCAGTTTTATAACTGTAGTGTAAAGCACCCCTCTGGCAAGACAGTGATGGAGTGAATGATGACAAAAGTTTTTCTTTTTTGGGCCACCCCGCCTTGGTGGGAATCGGCTGATGTGTTAATAAAAAAAAATAATGTTTTATTACCTTCATAAAAAGATTCTCTACCATTTCATAAGAAAAAAACAAAAATTTTTTTTTGAAAATTCAAGGACACTGGTGCACCCCTTCCAAAAATGGCCTTGGACCCTGAAAGGGTTAAATTGAAGTCTTTACTGGTGTATCACTCAGAAAATCCCAGAGTGTTCAAGAAACACAATGTAGTCAAAAATAGATTATGTGTCTTGTGGAGAGCTAGTCAGAATGCATGGGTCACAAAGCAACTTTTCAGTGAGTGGATCCATGAAGTGTTTGGCCCCAGTGTGAGAAAATACCTTCAGGAAAAGGATTTGAGCAAAAAGTGCCTCCTGTTACTGGACAATGCTCCTGCACATCCTCAAAACATGGAAGACCTACTGTGTGAAGACTTCAGATTTATAAAAGTGAAGTTCTTGCCTCCTAACACCACTCCTCTCCTCCAGCTCATGAACCAGCAGGTTATTTCCAACTTCAAAAAATCTACACAAAAGCATTGTTTGAAAAGTACTTTGAAGTGACCTCGGACACTGAATTAACCCTTAGAGAGTTATGGAGGAATCACTTCAATATCTACAGCTGCATAGGCCTTATAGGAAAGGGTTCGGAGGGAGTGACTTCCAGGACTTTGAACTCTGCTTGGAGACCATTGTGGCCAGGTTG